>CAUYSK010006000.1:0-74821 GCA_963575035.1 Avahi laniger | reverse complement strand
AAAAATCAGCAAGAAAAAATCGAACAGCCCTATCAAAAGGTGGGCAAAGGAGATGAACAGAAACTTTGCAAAAGAAGACAGAATAATGGCCAAAAAACATATGAAAAAATGCTCAACATCTCTAATCATCAGGGAAATGCATTTTACCCTTTTTAAGTGTACAATTTAATGCCATTAATTACATTCACGATGTTTTGCAACTATCATCACTATCTTTTTCCAAAAATTTTTCATTACGTACAACAAAAACTTTGTATCCATTAAGCAAAGACTCCCCATTCCTCTTCCCCAGCTCCTGGTAATCTACTTTCTGTCTTTATAAATTTGCCTACTATAGATGTCTTAAAATATAAATATTATTTTTTCTAAAGTGAAAATATTTAATTAATATTTGAGATTATTGGGCCCAATATCATATTGTTGAATTTGATGGAAATGGATATAAATTTTGCTAGTTGAGGAGGCTAACCATAGAATTTACTAATTTACACAGAATGAATTCAAAATAAGTTTTCAAACCAAATTTAGGTTTCAGAATTGTAGAAATTTTATACTTCCATAATGGAACTCATTTCTCTGCAAATAAATATGATGCAGCCTGATTTCTCGAATTCCTGGGCAAGGAAAGCATCATAGATGCAGACCAGCTATTATGGAAATGGATTAAGCCTACAATATAGGTTATAATTTTTTCTATAATTCATTGTTTTCAAATTTCTCCTACTAAATGTTATAAAAATAAGCATTGATTTTTCTCTCATCCCATACAGAAATACATAAAATCTATATACCATAAAATACGCCATTTAATCATTTTGATGTAAAATTCAGATTTTCCTTCAAAGCTTTGCCATTACAAGTGGCTAACCTTTTTTTTTCAATTTTTCAATGGACAAGAATATATGCTGACTTTTAGGAACACGGAACATAATTTAATATTTGGTCAAATTGTTTGGCCTTTCTATCCATTAAATACTTTATCTTGAAGACAGATATATAATTAATACTAATTAATACTATTTGTTTAAATAAATGAAAGTATAATATTCAGTTACCAAAATGGTCTGAATGATGCATTAACTAGCATGATCTATTTTATACTCACAACATTCTAGACACAAAGAATGAAACCTGAAGAATCACGTAATCCCACACATTCCTTTTCAATCTTGTTGCAACTAGGTTGAGCCTGCCCTTGTTTGCAAGCGTACTGAACACCTCTAACAGTAACTGAGAGTGAACTTCTCAACACGCTGCATCTTCAGAAGGCAGTGCAGGGTCATTTCTGGGGAGCTCCTGACTCCGCTGTACCTGGATTGCTGGCTCAGAGCATCCTGAAGGATTGGGGTGAGCAATGAAAGGACAACCAAAAGGAAGGAGTTCACCTTGCCACCATTTCCGGAGTAAAAACAAATGGCAATCTGCTGTCTCAAGCAAGCACTATTTACTACTTCAAAGAATTACTGTTACATTTCTTCCTCTGGTTGAGAGAAGGCGTCTAAATTTGCCACAGCTTTCAGACAGAAGTAGTGGACTGAGAAGAAGCATACGATACACACAGGCTCTTCACAAAACAAGAAAGTGGAGAGATGTGCACAAAATAGAAGATGGGAAAATAGATCAATTTCCAAGAAGAAGCAGGTCTTTCCTCTGTGAGAAGGAGTTTGAAAAATATGCACAGCTAAGCCTGACATAAATAACTGGTACAATTCTAGGACTATTTAAGCAAGTGATTTGAGAACAGCTAGGAAAACAGCAGTGATTACTGGAAGCCAGAGTAAGCTCTCTGCAATAAGGCAAGCCAAGCTAACCTCATGTATGCTAATACGTTTACTTACAAAAGGGATCTTAAACAGGCTATATCAGCAAAGCATCTGGCAAAACCTCTACAGTTATTCTTGTAAGTAAGATACAGAAGTGATAAGGAATTAAGCTTTTTCTTTCCCCCTCCCCTTCCTCTCTCCCTCCCATCCTTCCTGTTTCTTTTTCTTTTCTTTTTTTTACTATGCGAACAATTATATCCAAATAATATGCACTGATGGTTTGGCATCTACCTGTGTAGTCCTTAGTGGGATACCTCATAGGTCTATATTTGACCTAGTCCAGTTTGCATCAAATGTTTTTATTGGAACTTGGATGGATGTTATAGAATCCAAATGTATACACTTTTCGATGACCCAAATTTAGAAATTCCTCAGAGACATGACCATAAAGGAGCACCAAGGATGAAACAATAATTTATTTTAACTACCACGTTGATTTGGCACCATGGGAAACTCTCTGCTTGTATAATCTCATTAATCCTCATGACATCTCTGAGCGATCAGTTTTACAATCCCTTGGGACAGCTGAAAGAGCTGATTGGCCTAAGACTGCACAGCTAGTTAACGGCAAGCTGAGATCCGGGTTGGACGAGCCCAAAGCCTGTGGTCAGAATGATTAGACTCGACTTCCTTCCGGCACTCGATGAGTCACGGGACACAGCTCCCGGTCCTCGCACACAGTGAGGCCAGACCTGGAGGGTGTTCGGGAGAAGTGCTCAAAGCTGCATAGCGAACACAGACTCGAGCATGAACTTTGAGGGGCAGTCTAGCCAACTGCTGGGTCCCACGCTTTGGTGGCTTAAGGACTGTGTTGCAGTGATGGAGCTGGGTTTCATGGCATCTTCTGAAAAGCAAGGGATGCTGCAGTCGTGTTATCCCTAACTATAGATCAGCCCTCTCGTGCGTTTAGCCTGCGTGACTAAAACCATTGCCATGATTAAGGCAGAGAATGACCACGACGATGATGATGACGATGGTAACAACAATGATGATGATAATATTTATCACACTCACATATTAGCCCATTTAATCACTGAAGTAACCCGATAAATCGTGGGCTGTAATTGTCCAATTTTATCAATTAAGACATTGAGTCTAAAAGTGGTTAACTTGTCTGAAAGCTCCTATGTGGTAGAGTCAGCAGTTTGACCTGGTTGTCTGACTTCAGAGCCTTTGACTTTAAATGTCGCATTCTTCTGAAAAAGCGACAGAATTTGTTTGTTTGTTTGAGAATGAGAAAAATACACCTCATGCATTTTCAGTTCAGTTTGAAAATGCAACCTTGCTCTCCTTGGCCATTCCCTCCAGTACGGGCAGCCACACTCTCCACTCCCACCGTCTCTGCTGCCTCTGTCGTTTTTATTTCGGGTCGTCCTTCCTGATTTCCCTCCTCACACAGGCGAGGCCTGATTTGGATTCCTGCTCACGGGTCCGGAAGGAACCCTTCCTCTGGCAAGTGATCAGTTAAACTTTATCGTCCAAGACAATTTGAAACAGTTTTCTTTTTGTATCTTGTAACCAAAATAATCCTAGATAATGCACCTGTTTTCCATAATTTCAGAACAAATTATATTTGTTCTTCTAAAATTAAAATTCATTACTTTTTAAATAATTATTATCACTTTTAAAATAATTTACCTGGAAAATTTCAACATATATAAGTAAAATTATTAGACCATAAATGAAGAGTTGTGCATTTCAGTTGTACTTGCTCCTTTCTAATTAGAGTTATCAAAATAATTTTTGTATTGTGATGGGTATTCTCATATTTTACTCTTACTTAGAGTTTTTTTCCTCTCTGAGTGTTCTTTAAGACTATTTTGATTTTTAAAATGTTATTGTTCAAGTTTCTTCAGCTGTGTCTGTGCATGTTTGTCCTTTATAGCTGGGTGACCTCAACTCCTTAGAGCTCTCCTAATGAGGCCAATGTTTTATGTCCCATCTATTTGTAAATAGTGATATATCCACAATTCTTTGGCAACCAGGGTCACCTCACCTCCTAGTGGGCCATCTCGCAAATGTATGTTGTTGCTCATAATAGAATCACACGAGAGAATGTAGATGAATAAACTGAAAATTACTGTCATTACTTAAATAATTCTTCCAATAAATAGAAAGCATTATATCATTATACCCTTTATTTGTTTTTTCATACTAAAGAGTCTTATGAGATAGTTTTTATATAACATATAGTACAATGGCAGGCCCAAATGGCCACATCATGCTTTTGATCATTATGCAGATTTCAGTACAGATATTAGTTATGTGCCTTATGAAATTAATTTTGCAAATATTTTGATACATCCTACTGTGCACTAGGCAGTGCATTAAGTGCTGTGGGAATACATTACCTTTGCTATATTCTGAGGGACACAAGAGAGGAAGCTATAAAGTTCTGTGGGAGAGGGAAGGCGGGGTGAGGACAGGCCTGGAGTTGAGGGTATGAGTGGAGAGGAGAATTGGAAGAGGCTCTACAGGACAATTAATATTGGAGCTGGGCTTTGAAGGGCACTTACAGTGCAGGCATTTGGGGTTGTGGGAATGGGCATTCTTGAAAGAGAGCAAAGACGCGGAATTAGAAAAGTGCAAGGCAAGTTCTCCAGCATAATCCATTTGATTAGAGAATAGGGAAACAGTAAGAAATAAAGTTGAAAACATAATTTGCAGCCAGATAGTTAGTGGGAGTCCTTGAATGTCATGCCAAAGAATGTAAAGTAGGCAGACCAAAGGGAAGAGTCTGCCCCCGAGAGATGAAAGTACAACTGATAAAGTTTTTGAGTTGAAAGCTTTTTGCCCAAGAGCTAAGGCGTGTGGCACGGAGCAGCAGGAAATAGCAGGTAAATTAGCTTGGGTGTCAGAGGAGAGAGTTCTAGGCTGGCAGAGCAGGTAGAAAATTGGAGGAACGGATCTCGGAAGAGAGGGCCACGCACAGAGTGCAAACTAAAAATCTTCTTGTAAACTCTACTTTAGCTGATCCCTAAGAATTATATACATGGGGGCTGGGGGTAAGGGGTATGATCCAGTATACCCAGATGATGAACAGAAAGCTGGAAGATTAAAAAACTGAAAATGAAAGATCTTTAGCTGTTGTTGTCAACCTCAGGGGTGACAAAGTTTGGAGTTTGTGTCTAATGAGTTAACCGTCTGACAGAATTGGAATTGACACTCTTCAGAGGAACATAACAGAATCCAGAAGCTCTAATCATATTATGTCCCTGGTAGGACTGCACTCTGTAGCCCCATTGAGATTGGATGGCCCCAGACTAGGTCTGGCCAATACGTAGTGCATAGAAGTGAAATGTGTCACTTCCAGGATGGAGCTTCTTTTCCTTGCCAAAAGAGACCCTACTGAGCTCTTGTTTCCTTTGGGACTGTGACTAGAAAACATCTATCAGGCTGGGTCCCTAAGCAACTGTAATAAACAGAGTCTGCTAACCTGCAATAGGCAAGCTGCACACATCGGAAATCTTTATCTTTATTGGTTTAAGTCATTTATTATTTTAAGCTGCTAATATTTTGGAGACTGGCTGTCATTGTAATAGAACCTAGCTTATTCTGATTAATAAAATTCCCTTTATCCGATTCAGGGAATTATTTTCTATCTTAGTTTGTTTTAAAAACATAAAATGAATGTTGAATTTTATCAAATGTTTTTTGGCCATCTATTAGATGATCATATAATTTTTATACTTTATGAATGTTCTAAATTGCCTTGCTTAATTTTTCTAGTGTGAAACCAATCTTATACTCCTGAAATACAATCAACTTTGTCGGGAGACACTATCGTTTTTATAAATTGATGGATTCAATTTGTTAGCAATATTGTTTAAAAATTTACCATTGATGTTTGTGAGTGAGATTGGCCTGGAAGTTTCCTTTCTTATGACGCCCATGGGTTTTAGACAGGTTATGCTAGCCTTGTAAAATGAGTTGGAGTGTGTATCCTCTGGTTTTATTGTCTAGGAAAATTTATACAAGATTTGAATCATTTTTTTCTTTACGTGTTTGGGACAACTAAGCAGTGAGGCTGTATGAGTCTTGAGCTATCTTTGTGTAGGGATTTTAATTACTGATTTAATTTCTTCATTTTTTTATATTACTATTTATATTTTAACTTATTTATATTTTTCTGGCATCAGTTTTGGCAAGTTATATTTTCTAAAAACTTGATCATTTCATGAAAACTTCAAAGTTTTAGGGATAAAGCTGTTCATAATATACTATCATGATATTTTCAATGTCTGTAGGATTTATGTGACATTCCTTTTTTCATTTCTGATATTGGTTATTTATGCCTTCCCTCATTTTCTATTTCTATTTCAAGTTTTCAAAATATTTATCAATTTATTAGTAATTTTAAGAAACTAACCAACATTTTTTTTGATTCCCTCAATTGCATGGTTATTTTCTATTTATTATATTATGATTTTAACTTCATATTTATTCTTCCTTTAGCTTTCTTGTGCTGTTCTTTCTATAATTGAGCAGATATTTAGTTTACTATTTTTTTCCTGTTTTCCTTTTTGAAACCAACTTTAAGGACATATATTTTCTCTAAATAATGTTTTACCATATTATATGTAGCAAATATTTTAGTGTAATTTTTGGTAACACTTTTATAAAATATTTTTAAAATTTTTAATGTGTAATTTTATGCAATAATTTCATTATTGTGCAGTTAAAATCCTTTCTAATTTAATTATGATTTCTTATTTGATCCATGGACTATTTAGAAATATATGTCTTAAATTCAAAACAGATGAGGCTATTTCAGTTATTGCTTTAAAAACTGATTTCTAGAATACATTACATTTTGATTATATAACATGCTTTATATGACTTCCATCCTTTGACATATTTGAGACTTGTTTTATGGCCCAGGACGTGGTTAATTTTTGTAATAAATGTTCTGTCTGTGCTTAGGGAAAAATGTGATTTGCAGAAGCAGATGCAGCATTGAGTTTTGGTAAAGAACAGAAGCAGCTCAGAAGGCTCAGATATGGTTCAAATACTGACTCTACCATTTGGTAACTATGTGACATGTAAATGTTTCATAAATTTTATATGCCTCAGTTTTATCACTGAGAATGGGGATTGTAGTACCTGCTTCCAAGGATTGCTGTGAGAATTGACTGATATGATTCCAGGAAGCTCTTAGCCCACTAGCAACTTTCAAGACTGATATCAGTTGAGGTGGCTTTGTTGCTATTATAGTGGCAAACTTAAACATAGTTTCTCAGTCTTTGACCTAACCAATTGTGAAAAAGAAAATAATATACAAATTATTTGAATAATATTATAATATTATAATAAATTATTAGATATAAATTATTATATTATAATAATTTATATATTATAATATATAATTATTATAATAAATTATTATATATTATAATATATAATATTATAATAAATTTGATATGATAAATATATATTAAAATCTATATCATGTAGAGGATGTACTTTCTTTATATCTTCCATGGAATGGTGATAATAATTGAACATTTCTTAGAGCTTAATGAACACCTCAGTATATTCCAAAAAATGAAAAGTAATTAGAGAGAAGGCCACATTCTCTTGTCATAAAACAATAAATATAAATTAATTAACAGTAAAAACAAAATCTCTAAATATTCAGAAATTTTAATGTAGTACTTTGATCAAGGAATAAATCAAAACTAGAAAAACAAAATACTTATAATGCAGTTGCAGGAAAAAACATACTAATCAAAATGAATGGAATGAAGCTACAGGTGTATGGAGAACCAAAGTCATAGCTTTACATGCTACTATTACCAAATGAAGAACAATGAAAACAAAGGTAATACACAGTTAACTCAAGAAGCTACAAAAGCAAAACAAAAAACATACGGAAAACAGATAAATCTACTGCATCAAAAACAAAAACATCATAACATTAAATAAAGGTGAGGAATGAAGTAAGACTTAAAAAAACAATATACAATACAGGAACCACTTGCTGACTTAATAAATAAGAAAAAACATATAAGTTTATATGCTATCCCCATTTTATAGGTGAGGCACTGGTGTTACATGGGGCAAAGTAACTTGTCTCAGGTCATATAGCAATTACATGGTACAGCCAGGATTCCTAGCTAGGCACTGTGATTCCAGTCTATGCTCTTAACCAGTATGTTATCCTGCTGATCTACATGTAGGATATAGAAAGTCTTAAATACCAGCAAAGGGAAAATTCATTTTTACTGAATGAGTGAAAGTCAGTTATAAGGCAGGAAGTAAAAATACCATCCTCCCCAAAAAAGAAAGAATAGGCCTATATATCTGTAACAGATATTTAGAGAGATAAGAGAATACACATAAAAGAACCAAATACTATTAAAAAGGAAGAGTCAGAAGAAAGGAAAGTTATATTAATAACAGCTAAAATAAAATATTCAGATTTTTGGAAGATAAAGTCAAGGACATTTCCCAGGAATTAGAACTAAGAGACAGTTGAAAAATATGAAAAAGATAAAGAACTTAGAGAATCAACTCATGAGGTATAATAATAGATTACTAGCAGGAATTACATCAGAAAAGTAAGAGAAAACAGAGGAGAATTTCATTAAAGAAATAATGTATGAAAAGTTTAGACATATGTCTATACATTGAGATTTCCCAGGAAAATTGATGAAAAAATAACCACATCAAAACATATCAACATAAAATTTTACAACACCAAAGATAAAGAAAAGACCCAAAAACTTTCAGATATTTGGCGAAACAGGTCATAGGCAAATGACTTGAAATTCAGATGGCATCGACATTTTCAAAGCAACGTAAGAACTTGGGAGGCAACAGAGACATGACCTCCAAATGCTGAATGAAAATGACTTTCCACGTAGGCAAACTAGTAATCAAGTTTGATGGTAGAATTTTCAGATACAGAAGGGCTAAAATATACACATTTCATATACGTCCAGGAAATTACTGGAAGATGTGCACTATAACAGTGATGAGCTAAGCGAGACAGACAGTTAAAGAGAGGAGGTTAAACATAACAGAGGAAAAACGAAGTGTCAGGCTGAGAGGACACGTGGTCCTGATTTCAGCAGATGGATGGAGGGTGGAAGAGAGAGTGCCTTCAGAAAAGAAAATGAAATTGATTTTATCCACTTAAAATCAGATAAGTCAGAATTATCTGATGTTCTGAACATTTGGAAAATAATATTCTTTTGATAGATTTTGAAATACTTGGAAAATTAGGAAGTATATGAAATCAAGCTTGTAAACAAGACGCAATTATCAATGCTAAGAAAAGTTGTATAAGACGTGATCATCATAGGTGTGTGATTTGCAGTGAATGGTATTTGTGTGATCACATGGTGTAAAATGAACTATTGATTTAACCAAAATTGTGATATAACCATACTGAAAGGACGAAGGGGGAAAGAACACATGTTTTTGAAGGAGGGTTAAATTGTTATCAATACAAGGTGACCAGCAATCCCTATCAATACTAGTCTTTTGAAGTTCCCAAACCAAGACTTTTTTCCTGTGATTAGTAAATTAGTCCCTCCATTTCCTTATGGACACAATAGATTATTTGGTTTACCTTTTGTCCTCTTATTGTATTTTTATTTTTTACATGCTACCTTGGCTTTCTTTAAAAAAACTATTGACCTACTGATAGAGTTTTGTTTTTCTTTTATTCATATTTTCATATGATGTTCTATCTGTTTTAATTCATTAGTGGTTACTTTTAAGGCCTCAATACTTAAGGTTCTTTCCCTATACATTCACATGAATGTTGTAGCATCTCCCTGTTCGTTAAATACAAGGTAGAAAATTGTCTACCTTAATCTGCCATGTATTTCCCTCCCACTCACCCCCTCAACTTGCTCTCATAGCAAGTTCTTGTCGGGTCTGGCCAAGCGTTGTCTTTGCCCTGGCTGGTCTTACCTCAGCCCCGTGACATCAGCACCAACTGGGGCATGTTACAAGTGCAGCATCTCAGGTCCATGTGCATCTACGGATCTGGAGCCTGCATTTTACCAGGGTCTACAGATATGACTGAAATTTGGGACGTGGTGCCTTGGACGGCAGGCTGCCCACTTTGGGTCGTGAAGATCCTGTATCTTAGAGCCAAAGGTAAGATAGTGGAGCACTTTATTAGCTCTTAGTCAAGAAGTCTACTTATCTTCCAGAGGCAAAAACTATCAGTATAAGTAGCTGATAATTTCTTAAATGTGGTGTCATAGTTTACATTACACAGAGGGTCATGACTATTAAATCTTTATTGTGAATATTTTTAACAATATAAATTTATCTTCTTTATATACTTGAAACCTCTTTACATTAAATTTTGCTTTTCTAGGATTAAAATAAGTACTCCTGCTTTCTTTTGTCCTTTGTTCCATATATCTTTTATTTTAAAATATTTAAGTAGTATTTTGTTTTATATAGAGAGGGAGTTTATATTCAGATTTTATTTTTTACAAACAAATTTGAAAGTTAACTTTCATAACTGATATAGTTGATTTTACATTTTTTATCTTATTTTGTGCATTTGATTCTTAGCAGTTCCTTGCTCTCTACTCAATTTTTGTCTGTTTAATATACAGACTCTGTTTAACTACTTTTATCTTCTCCATTGACTTTAAAGGTTTAGACCCCGGATTTTTAGAGTCATTACTGCAAAACTATTATTTGACATTTCATATGGATGGCACGGGCATTTCATATGATGGAAGACAGTTTTGAAACTTCTGCCATCAACTGTTTAGACCTAACCCTAGGTTTAGTGGCTTTTAGTGCTTACTACTTTTCAAACTGTGACCTCCTCACATGGGGGTTCCCAACTGTGCTTTGCCTTCTGTGAGCTGGAGGAGCCCTCAGTCACCCTCTGTGTGAAGGACAGGTGGGTGTCCACAGTCTTTTGACTCGGAGGACTGGGGTGAAGTCATGTTTCTCCCTCAATTTTCTAAAATGTGCTCTGTTGTCTAGAATTTAGCTGTTGCAGAAAGTCTTAGCCTCGGTTATTTTTATTTCTTAGTGGGTAGCCTTTTCTCCCCAGTCCAGATGTTTGAAGAGTTTTTTGTTATGTTATAATTTAAACTTTTTGGCAAATTGTTCCTCGATATATGTCTCCTTTCATTGATTTTCTTTAGACTGCAGTGAGACTCTTCGACCTGCATAATAGGGGATATTTTTCCTCCCAGAAAATTTCTTTCAGTCACCTCTGTCATTATGGTTTCTATCCTTGTTGTTCTGATATTTCCCCTTGGGAACACATCACTTTTATCTCTGTTTCTGTCCTATGCTCTCCAATTTAATCTCTTTTCTCATCTTATTTATATACACTTGTCTTTTCTGAGAGAGCTTCTTAAGTTTGTTGTCTACATGTATAATTTGATGGTGTGCAGTTGATTGTTCTCTATAATCCTACTTTTGTTCTCCCAAAGCATTTTTAGTTTCCCTTATCCTGTTCAAAATTGGCTTATTTTCATTTGAGTCTAGTCTCCTCTTACAGATTTCTGTTTCTGATTTCTGTTTCTTAAAAGCTACATCTTCCTGAATCCTGAGAATGTCAAACAAGTTTCTGTAAGTTTCTTTTGGTTCCTGTTTCAAATGTTGTGTGGTTCTTTTCTTCTGATCGTGCAAGGTGTTTCCTTCCCAGTGTGCAGAGATTGTTTTCAGTGGCCCCTGTGGCCGTGGTGCCGTTCTCCTTCTAGCTCTCATTGAGGAGAGACATCCCCAGACATAGACTTTGCTGGTTGCTCTTGGTGCGGTCCGTCCTCTTGACTGCTGTTTGAATTTTCTTCTGAATTTAACATGCAGAGATTCCAGACGCTCTCTCCTTGTATTGCTCTGTTGGATGGAGATGGATTTGCCTTTTCGTAAACAGATAGAGTAAATGTAAATCTACAACCCCCAGTGCAGGCGGCTAAAAGGGCTCTCACCTTCCCCTACAATGTCTTGCTGTCATTCCCAGCAATCAACGCTCTGTTACCAACCCTGAGCAATTTATACTGGTATTATTTTGGAGTTTTCTGACCTAGAATAACTCAAGAAGGTGGAAATCATAAAAGAGGGAGGTTAAGGAGGGGGAGCAATGGAAGCTGGGCCAGAAGGCAACGTCGACGGAGCAGAGGCGTCAGAGACCCACTATCTGGATTATTACAGAACTTGGGTGCTCACAGTGAGTTTATAAATTTTGCTTTGTTTTCATAGAGATTAGTTATAATTTGAGAAAAAAAAACTGTTCAAGAACTGCTAACTGGTGACAGTGAGGTTAATTTTTGCCCCTGGACAGAGTCAAAATAATGTTAAGAGTGTGGTCTGAAAATAAGATACACACAGATGTTATATGTTATGCCAATTATGCACATCAGCCTGCTTCTAGATCAGTTAGCCTCATTCCAGAATTCCACCTGAAAGATTTAGCTTATACACATAATGTTTTTCACACTATACTGGAACAGTGCATGATCTTGCGTAGTTAAGCAGCATTTCCTCCGAAGAAAGGTCTGGCTTTTAGTGACATATACAGATTGAGAAGAAAGAAACAGTTAGACCCGGGATCAGTATGCAACAGCAGAAGCTCCAAACGCCAAGCAATGGCATCCACCAAGATAAATTGTCATTGCTCTGGAAGCTTAAATCATCAAATTCATATAGACTTAATTTTCCCTGACAAATCATGCTTACTGAATTCTTAATAATGTTTTCACTCATCAGCAAATGACCTCTAGGATGTGTGTACTGTAAATTTTGTGCTTACAACACATCACTTCTCTCTTAACTCATTTATGTGTCTTCGAAATACAGACAGAACAAAATTGAGAATCACTTCACCTTGGCCTGCAAAATTATAATTTGGTATGTTTTAATTGTAAACAGCATAATCAAAATATTACTTAGCAATTCTTTCTGCCCTTCAGGGTCTTCAACGGGGCTCTGAGGGAGAGACCACGAAAAGGCTGTGATACCAACGTGAAGCATTGATCTTTTAAGAAAAGAATACGCACCCAAAGATTGCTGTTATTCTGATGGATGCTGGGGTGGGAGTGGGGAGAAAGAGAGTTCCTGAGGAGAATGTTCTGGGCCTTTTTTGTTTATCAATGAAACTTGCATATCATCTGTTAGAAATGTAGCATTTCAACTAGAATTTAACATATTCAAAAATTGTGACCCTTTGGAGAGAATGAATCACTTTTGGAAAAGGTTTTAATGTGGCTCAGGACTATATATCCTCCCTGAAGGCCTTTTAAAGATCATCTCTTCACTCCACTGATGCATGAGGGGATGGCAAAGCTGCTGCTGAACAAGGTCCCTTTGCCAGGGTTGCTTTTCTTTCCATGTTACTTTTCCCATCAGATGGCACTGTGCTTGTGCTTGGTTTCACTCTCTATGTGTTGGCGTAAATGTGGCGTGTTCAGTTGCAGATTTCTATAGAGATCCCAAAGATTAGAGAACAAATTTCAAAGTTGATTTGATGTAAGTAGGGAGAGCAAAACTCTTAAAAATCTAGCATTCTCATAATGCTAATTCAAATCAATGAAAGGAGACCACGGATCAGATTAAATGATCCAGACTCCGAGAAATGACCCAATGTTGAATTATTTTGTTCTTGTTCTGGTCAAATCACGTGGCCAGAGCACACCTGAGGCGGTGAGGGTGGTGGTCCCCAGATGCTGAGAGACTAGCAGGCGTCCTGTGCATCTCCCTGGGAAGTGGCTCATCCTGGAGTAGGAGACGAGGCAGAACTTGGGGTGGGGGAGGCAGGACTTCCACATCCCTCAGAAGCCATAGGGCAGTTGGGCCCGGATCCGGGGGTGAAATGCCTGGAAGAGATCTGACTGGGAAAAAGGTGGGCTTTCGCTCACCCACGCAGTGCTCAGAGGCACCAATCCTCTGCTTTTCATTAGCAGCAACAGCAAAAGCCGAAGCAGCAGCAGCTCGGTACAGAGCAAAGAGGTTCGGAGCAAAGAGGATCAGGGGTGAGAAGGGGCAGGTGAGAGGAAGCAGGCCTGCCGCTCGGGCTGGAGAAGAGCCTTTCTCTTCCTGCGTCTTTACCTGCCGAGGTCGGCCATACCCGTGTGCGTGGCTCCATGACTGAGGTCACCAGCAGCTCTGGCTGTGGGTAAGAAGACAGAAAAGAAAGCAACCAAGGGACTTCTTCTAAGCCACGGGAGCCGTCGCACAGGGAAACCTCAGGAAGGCGTTTGAAGGGGGACGCTTTCAGATGCTAGTCAGCAGGGTCTCATGGGTGAGTAAGTTGGCCATAGAAAGGAAGTGTAATCTCATTTTATAGACAGATAAAGCCAGCGACAGGGTCACCCTAGAATCACCCCCGGTAACTCACTGTAGATAAAATAATTTGGGGTATTTAAAAACACTAATCTTTTCTCCATTCCAGATTTTTTTTCTTAAAATTATGAATCCTGCTATCTCAAAATGTCTCAACATAGTTGTGTCTATACTGTAATTAAAAAAATAGGGATGGAAACTAATACAGCAAGTAAACTATTTCCAAAAAAACAATAGGGATGCATTTTAAAAAAGTCTTGGAAGTTAGCAGCGTGTACATACAAAGACATGTACTTTACTTCTGGATGTATCTGTTAGCACTTGTGTTATCACCATGAACATTTTACATTAGCGCAAATCCCATTCAATTTCATTTATTTATGTGGCTAAGCAGTAGTGCAATATCGATGACAGGATATATTTTCAGAGATTTAGGTTGTCTGGCCTCATAAGTCAATTTATAGAAATTCCTGCAAAGCCTGGGGATTGTCTCAGTCTGTTGTGTTTTATTGCTTAATTAGCAAGTTGTCAAAAAGTGGCACCATATAAACTGAGCGATGCTTTTTCACCTGTTCACTTACTTTTTATCGGGATAATGAGCTGTGGAATGACAGGTAGAATCTTGTTCCCCCCGTGTTCCAGCATGTCGTGGATTCCTTGCCGAGCAAAAAACTCATAGGGAAATGTCATTTCACAAAGCCCATCAAAAAACAGAGGCAGATAATGATGGTAATCCAGCTTCTCAATTTCTACCTGAAAGTAGAGAGAGAAGAAATACCATGTGAAAACAACAGTGGGCACAGCACAGCCAGACTGGCTGTGAAGCTGTCACCAACTTCGGAGGAGCAAGTTCTTTAGGACTGCAGGAAGATTTTATTAACCAAGTCACCTAACGACCTGATGTATGTCATCGTGTCCTTAATCTATTAGCCGTGAGGTTAAAATCGCTGACCTCGAAACAGTAACAGTCAAATTTCTTATCCACATATCATCTACACTGGGAGCATGTTAATCATTTGTTTCTTTTCTGTTGTATTTTTTTTTTTTTACCATTTGGCACAAAAGCAATATCGAGCAGGATTCAAGATGCCCATAGCACGTGTGCTGAAAAGATTTACGTGAGAATAAAATGCAAGGAAAAAGTCAGCTGACAGAGATTGGTGCCCAAAGCTCCAGTTCTAGCCAGAGTGCACAGGAGCGCTCGCTGCTTCAATTCTGCGAAGTACGCCTTCTCCAGACGCGGCAAGCTCGAGAGTGAGGGGCCGGACCTGATTCCTAGCTTGTGCCCTGGAGCCGAGATGACAAGGAGAATGTTGGTGCCATCAAAAGGAAAAGGGAAGGACAAAGAGTGGGCTGAACCCCAGTGGGCTGCTGACACCCCGGAATCAAAATGTCCCAGTGTCCCCTGGCCTGCTTCTCCTGGGAGCAGAGAAGCTCTTCCCCACCTCCACCCGTCACCCTCGGTAACACCTCCCCGGCCGCCCGTCCAGACCTTGGCAGTAGTGTCCAGCATCACCAGGGAATGGGGACTAAAACTCTGGAGTTGAGAAACAAGATGGTGAGCCGGGAATTACCTACAGGCAGGAGATTTGTTCTTGCCCGGGTCCCCCACTGTCCAGAGTACCGGTGGCCTGACCTACCACCAGCAAGGTGACCGAGGTGACAGTGATATTATAGATGGGAAGGAGCCCACAGACTTGGGCTGCAGGTACGCGCATCTACACAGAGCAAGGGATGTGGTGTTCTCAGTAAGAGGTGACATTCCCCTGGTTTTCCAGTCCTTATGAATGCACCCAGCTTCCATTTATCACCTACTCAAATGAGGAGCTCGTCAAGACCTTGGAGAAACTCGCTTTTACATTAGTAGGAGTTTTCTGAAAGTTTTTTTTTATTGGCAAATTATAGATGTATATATTAATATTTATGGGGTACAAAGTGGTATTCTGATTTTGGAATAAAAAATCCTAACGGCACTTAGTAGGAGGTTTTAATACTCTCTATGTCCCTCCCAGCATCCAGGAGCCTCTAGCCACATGCCTGGCTGCCCCTGGGTGTGAGTAGCTGGTAACAAACCCAGCAAGTTCCTGAGTGTTTACTGTGGGTTTGGGTGAATCAGATGCCCTACAATTCCCCAAGCAGGAGGCTTGTCTAGAGTCTGCTCATGAAATTCCTATTTACCATGCATGCTCAGGCAGGGGCTAGCCAGGTAGAGAGGCTCCAGCCAACCAGAGAAGCAAGCAGGTAAGATCTTCTCTTGGAACTGGAGCTTAGAAAACAAATCACACATACAGATTTATACAGACATCAATTTTACTTTATGTTCCTTGTATATGTATAAAATGTACTGTATTAACTATAAGTTAATGGAATATATATTTAATACTAATTTTCTTAAAGATTGTTGTGCATTAGGAAATGTTTCAAAACATTATTTTGTACCCTTTGAAAAATTTATCACTACATCATTCAGCTTCTAAGGCCCAATGTTATCTATAATTTTATCTTGTAACCTAAATGCATAATAAAAGTGTCATATGTACTATATGCATATTTTTTATTTTTTGATATGTTTTGTTAATTCTCTTTCTTTTAGCACGCTGTTGTCTTTCTACGTGTGTCTAAGTAGCAAACCATTAAATTTTATACTTTAATGTGATCAAGGACTCTGTACTTTAATATATTAATTTATTTACATTTATTGCTATGTCTTGCTTAACTTCTGTCATCTTATTGTGTTGGCCTTGGTTGTTGTTTTTATTTACTTTTTTCTTTCTATTTTGCAATTTTGTTATGTGGATTGTTTTATTTGTTTTGTTTTTGCAATGACTTTAAAGATAAGACAGCCTGTTTAAATATTTTATTGCAGCT
The DNA here is from genome assembly GCA_963575035.1 of Avahi laniger. NCBI lineage: Eukaryota > Metazoa > Chordata > Mammalia > Primates > Indriidae > Avahi > Avahi laniger. The sequence goes on along the minus strand of CAUYSK010006000.1, from coordinate 57,857 downwards.
GTCTCTCAGCTTTCTCAAACATTGTCAAACTTTCGTTTATTTTAGTGAGATAAGCAAGTTAAAAATCTCCTACTGAGATTGTTGACATGTCAATTTTTGCCTGGATTTTTATTATTTTTTTTTTGTGTGGTTTTGGGGAACAACACTAACAACATCAACAATAGCAACAGTAATAATACCAATGTTTATGATGCCAGACACTGTTGTAAACACTGTGTGTATTAGTTCATTTAATCATCACAACAGCTCTAAGAGGTGGGTATTATTAGTACCCCAATTTTCAGTATGAAGAAACTGAAGTGCAGAGAGGTTTAATAACTTGCCCAAGGTCTGCAGCTAGCAAGTGCTGGAGCTGGGACTTAAACCCAAGCAGTCTGGCTACACGACATGGTACTGCCCTCAGGCTTTGCTGTTAGGCACGTGGAGGTTCAGCATTATTATAAGCTCCAGGTTAATTGTTCACTTTATCCTCACGTCCTTGTCCCCTTTATGATTACTGACACAGTTTGTCCTAGTCTGCTCTTGTACTAATATCGCCACAACTGGCTCGCCTATCATATCTGTGTCTATCCTTTTACTTTCCTCCTTCCGCTGACATTATATATTAAGAGCATCTCTCCTAAGCAGCGTCTTGCGGTATTTATTTTTTCCCCTTCCATTTTACAATGTGCCCTCAAACAGCAAATACTGAGAACCCACATGATTCCTATTCTGAAAAGTTGTGAAAAGAAATAAAAGGCATGAGAGAAAGAACAAGAAAAGAGAGAAAAAAGAGGGAACATTTGAAAAACAGAAGACTTGAATGAAAGACTGAGAGAGATTGAGAAAGAACAACATTATCCCCATGTCTTCAAATCCTCCTAACTCACTGACCATAGCGGTTGTTTCCTACCAAAAATTCTCTTCTCATGAGTCCTTTTTCTGGCCTGCTTATCAGTTATTTGGCGTATCTGTATCATTGCAAATCTGTTGCCTTAATAATAGAATAGCAACTTGCCATTACATTTGAGATCATAAACTTTAAACACTATAGAAATAGTTCTGCTTGCTACAGGGTGATTGTGTGCAACTTTCTTTCTCCCTGGGTATCCTCTAGGGTTTCTTTTTTATTATCATAATATTGTTTTCTGTCGACAAATTTGGCCTTGGCCTCGATAAGACTTCTTATCCATTTACCATCAGGCACTTTTGTGTGTGTGTGTGTGCGCACGTGTGCGAGTGTGTGTGCGTGTGCGTGTGTGTTTGTGTGTGTTTTAATAATATACCTGACTTCTCTTAAACACATTTTTTTCCCCTGAAAAGTTGCTTCCAGGTACTGCTCCATTTTCACATGGTTTTTCACAGCAAAGTTTTTCAAGAGTTCTCGCTGTCAACACGTCCTCACCCCCACTCTCTCTTCAACCCATTCCTCCACCACTTCACTGAAGTTGCTTTTATCAAGGTCACCAGTGACCTCCTTTGTGTCTAATCCCCTTTTCTGCACGGCACAGCACGACACGGTTCACTCTGTGAAGCTGTCCTCCGTGGTGCTCCAGGCACCACACCGCCTAGCTGGGGGTCAACATAATCCCCTCCCTTTAAATCCCTGGCCTGGCCTGGCCTCACTAGATCTCCGTAGGGACTTTCTTTGGATACACGTGTCTTAGCTAAAGCTACCATGACAAAATAGCACAGACTGGGTGGCTTAAAAATCAGACATTTATTTTCCCACCGTTCTGGAGGCTGGAAGTTCACAGTCCGGGTGTCAGCATGCTCGGGTTTCATCGAGGGATCTTTTCCCGGCTTGTAGACAGTCACCTTCTTGCTGTGTCCTCGCATGGCCTTTCCTCCGGATCATGCAGAGGGAGAGCGCTGGTGTCTCTTCCTCTTTTCGTAAGGACACCAGTCCTATGGGCCTCACTTAACCTTCAGGACTTCCTTACAGGCCCCATCTCCAAATGCGGTCACGTTGGGGGTCAGCACTGCAGCACGATGGATTTGGCAGGGGCACAGCTGAGTCCACAGCACACGACTCTCTTTCTCCGCAGACCTCTCTGTCACCGGCAGGTGCTTTCATCTCCATTCCAGGTGAGTGAGGCCTTCCCTACCGCTGCCAGGCACCCTGCTGGGCTGTCCTTGTAGTCCTCATCATGTATTCATTACAGGCCCTAACTTCTGTTGTTTAGGGAGCTTGTCACTGCCTAGAAGGGTGCTTGGCACACAATAGGTGAGGACTCAATAGGCATGTGTTGGATTTTAACTCTAACCTTTCGAATGTGTCCTCCGTGTTAGCTTCCCTGAGAGGACTCCCCCACTACGGAAAGACTGCACCTGGAGCGAGGCCGGAGCCAGGCAGGGTGCACCGGGGGTCGGGTGGCTAACACTGACCCGATAGCATGAAGGAGTGTGGGCATTTCTATAAGTTTACATATCATGAAACTTTATTTACTACTTTTGTTAATATTGCAGTGATTATATTACTTTATGAGTATTTTAAAAAATAATCAAGAAAGGCTTCTTGATGCTTGTTTTTACTCTCGTTTCACTAGAAATCATTTAGGACTTAATCAGCTATTCTTTTTTGTTTTGTAGTTTTTAATTGATACATAATAGCTGTACATATTTTTTATTGTTTACTTTTAAAATCTCAAAAGTGATTTTTTATAATATTATCAAATGCAAGCATATTAAAATATGTCCATATTGGTAATAAGAGGTCTCCATTTTTAATATACATGTTGAAGATAATTTAAGATTAAAACCAAAATTTGAATGAAAGATAAATTATGAAATCCCTTATTTATCCTTGTTTGTGTGTTTGTCGCATTGTGACTGCTATTCCTATGAGCTCTTCTAAACTGCTGGCTTCTTTTGTTCATTTAGATTTACAAAAAGTCATTTTAAGGGTATATTTAACAACAAACCTTATTTCAGTTATGTAAATTTGTTATTCTTAGATAACCAGTTTAATGATAAATATTACACTTTATATTTCTTTAGTATTACTATAAAAATAGCAGTTTTCAAATTTGAGAATCTTTCTTTAAAGTTTATGAAGTCCAGAATTAAAAGAAAACTGCCTGACATGGGACACAGAACTTGTTTTAGATATATCAGTTAAATTTATATGCTAATATACTGACTAATGACTACTTTGATACTAACTCCAGAAATATGAAATACTTTTTACTCACAGAATATTTTTTAATTTATATTTTATAACTTTTTAAAGATCACACTGTACCTACAAGTTGATCTTTAAATCTTACAATGACCTTTGGTCAAAAGCAATAAAATTCTAACTTCACCTAGCCTGTCAAATATAGCATTTTATCCCCGTAACAAATGTGTAAGGTAGTAATGCTAGACTCAAAGGTCAGAAACACAATGAGGTTAATGATTTTCATTTAAAAAAACGCAACTGAGAGACTTACTCTCATACTTTCCATATTCTTGCTTCAATTAGCAATTAAAATTTCTGTTGTTATGACTCGTATAATAATTCCCGAGGATCTTGCTTAGAATCACAAACTAATCTGAAAAGGTACAATTATATATTTATATATGATGATCTCATTTGGACGTACTGTGTCATTTCTAAAATAAAGCTTTTACAGTGTTTTTCAACCCTTGAGGCAGCTGCTGAGTTACTGCAAGAGGTCTTACAAATTCTATAGATGTTAAGCACTATCCACAGACGGTATATATAACATTTTACAAATTCATATACTATAATATTATTTTTCAAATGTGTGTAGATCCTGTTGTGATGAATAACTGAAAATAATTTGTCATTTTATATTTTTCAATGACACTGAATACACAACTAAAATCATGTAATAGTACATGAGATTTTCGATGCTAAAAATAAGACTTTTTCACATGAAAAAGGCTCTAAAGTGTAAAAAAGAAGCAGATTTCAGGTGAGATGGTAGGCAAGAATCATATGGATCCATAAGCTGCTATGAAGTCTAAAATTAAACCCCCAAATGTGTTAAATGCGAAGCTAAGCTCTGGAACTCATCAGATGCTAGAGATCAATCCAGTGACAGAGGTGAACTCGAAGTGATACTAGGGGACCCCAGAAGTGTCAGACACAGATTAGACCACGAGCTGGGGACTAAGGTTTTCATGTGCTAGGAGTTCAGGAAAACAGAGCATTTGGTAAGAGAAGGGAATGAAACCCAGACTCCCGCATACACCACACCCAGGACACTTGAAGGGCTGTCTCACCTGTGAAAAAGGGACTAGAAAATTCTCTTCCCACTAGTGTATAGGAACAGAAAGATAACTTGATGTTTGACAAAACTCTTCACAGGAAAAACCTCCTCTGAGAAATAGAAGCCCAAAGAATCCAAAGCCAAGAAATGAAAAAAAAATAAGTTAGTCTCAGATGATGGAAAAGAAATTTGTGGGGCCCAGGTGAAAGGAAATGCAAAAATGTTAACACTTGCATAATCCAGGTATGTGGGCTCTCCACAGAAAATGCAACCGCTACTATAGATGAGTTCACAATAAAATTCACCCATCATTGTGCTAATGGAGTCACCATAAGGAAGAACACCAGTGAATACAGAAATAAACTCTGGAACTAGTGACTGGAAATAACAGAATAAAATCTGAAAATAAATATTTTTAAAATGCTTAAAACAGAAAAATATTTCATTTAAAAAATAAAACTTCAAGAAAAAATATAGTATTATTAACTAAAAAATTCAGTAGCTAGGTTTAACAATAGATTGGCCACACATAGAGAGAGAATTATCTGGATTACAGAACTGCAGCACTAACTCAGAGGCAGCACAGGGAAGTAATGCAATGAAAAACATAGCAGGACATCCCAAGACCTGAGATGCTCCCGCATGTGACTCCTAGCATCTCCAAAGGAAAGGATAGAGTGCGGAGAAAAGCAGTATTTGAAGAAATAATGATTGAGAAATTTTCATAATTGAAGAAAGATGTGAATCTTCAGATTGAAAATGCATATCTAGACACTTTTCAGAAAAACTATAAAACTCCAAAATCAAAGGAAAAATTTATAAGCAACTAGAAACAAAGGACAGGCTACGTGTAAAGGATCAAAATTAGATGGAAATTACACTTCTCATTAACAAAGTGGAGGCCACAAAAAAGGGTGAAAAAATTTTGACATGCTGAAAGAACAAAAATTATTCATCTGCAATGCAACTTAGTAAAATCATCATTCAAAAATAAAGACAAATTAAAAATATTTGACCAATATTGGGGGTATTTTTTTAACCCATAGATCATCATCCTTACTAAAAGATAAAATGTATTAAAAAGTAAGCTAAACACGGGACAAAGAAATGAGATAAAAGAGGTAATAGTAGACAAATGATTTAACAAATTAAGACTATATAAGTCTTGATTATAAAAATGAAAAATAATCATCAATATGGCAGGTTTACAAAGTTGAGCTATGATACTAGAAAGCAATAGTGGGGAAACTGAGAAGAAAATGATCTGAGTTAAGGTAAATATCCTTGCATTGACAGAGATGAGGATAGAGTTATTGGTTAAGTAATTAAGCATATTAAAGTTTAAGGATACCTGGTGAAAAAATAAAAATAAAATTAACTTCAGAGAGAACAGAATGGAGTAGAGGCAATGAATAAAGCTCTATCAACTCAACAGAAGGCTAGTTAAACATGCTTCTGTCCCCAGGATAAAATATGGAGAGGAGAAAATACACAGGATGAATCCAAATATATAAGTAATCATAATAAGGGTAAATAAATGAAATTCTCTTATTAAAAGGCAGATTATCAAAAGAGGGAAATACCCTTCAGTTATGAATTTGTTAATAAAGGGCACATTCGAAATATGACAAAGAAAGGTAGAAAACAAAGGTATGGTAAAGAGAAATAATAAGTATGATATAGGATAAATTACTGGAAGAGGAATTGCTTTATCAAAGGTATATGTATTTGTCATTTTGATAGATATCTCCAAGTGATACAAAGAGATGATACCAAATTATATTCTCATCAACAGTAAATGAATACCTACTTTCTATTGCCTATTCAAAGAGAATGCGATCAAAGTTCGATTCTTAACAATATTATAGGTATAAATGGTATTTCAGTGTTGTTTCAACTAGCATCTTTCTTACTATGAGAATAATTACATTTAAAGATATTTTTGAAAGCCATTTGTATATTCTTTTCTGTGATTGCATTTTCATATTCTTTGCCATTTTTTTCTACTGAGGTATTGGCCTTTTTCTTAGAGTTTTTGTGTATTAGGGAGATTAGTCTTTTGTATGTGATAGGAATTTCAAATTTTTCTTTTGCCATGAGAGTTTTCAAATGTTTTTGAATTTATTAATCTTTTATAGGTTCTGAAGTTTGAGTCATCATTAGAAAGGTTCCCCCCATCTTGTGGCATAAAAAAATAGAAACAATCAGAAAAGAACATTTATATTTGTTTATTCCAATACTTTTATGATTTCTTTTCTTTACCTGTACATCATTAGTCTATCTGTAACTTTTCCTGGTATAAAGTCTGAGGTATGTTTCCAACTGTGACTTGTCTCCCCAGGTGGTACCGAGCTGTCCCCGTGTATTTATTGAACAGTCCTCCAGTGATTGGTGGTTCCGCCTTATCACAAAGCCCTATGTCTTGACTTTCTGTTCTGTTTTATTGACCTTTTTTATTCATAAAGTGTACTATTTTAATTGTCATATCTATTTAACACATTGACTGCCAGACTAGAAACAAATTTTTTTTTCCTTGGGGCGTGTTTTATTACGAAAACAGAACAAAAACTTCAAAAACTATGAACAAATCCTTTCTAATTTAATGAAAAATTTGTTATTTTTTATTGTTTTCTATGTGTGAGTTATATGCAACTCACGTGGTGCTGGAATCAATTTTTATATTGACTCATGACATAGTTACTGAATTTGTTTCTGAGAATTGAGTCTTTTGTCATTCCACAGGTATTTAGTTGTGTCTGTAGTGGACCTTCGGTGGCTCTGGATGACGACCTCTGAATCATATCCCCTGTGTATGTGCAACGGTGTCACAGCACGGCATACTATCATATCGATTTTGTTCAAGGAGCCGCCAGGCAAACATTCAAAGGGAAACACCCAATCGTAAGTTATGGTAATCATAGAACACAGTCCAGCACGTGTGGTGCGCTTGGGCGGCCGGCTGAGCAGGCTGACAGCAGATGGGAGAGACATGCTGATTGACAGCGAAAATAATAAGCAGATGTTTCACAGTGCGCAGGCATGCTGTGGACCTTCCCATCCAGCCACCAGTTCTGCTCCAGTATAGCTTCTGTGACCAGAGCTGTGATTATCACATAAGTTTATTTTGCATTTTTCATTCTCAAGAGAAACTGTCTAGAGAAAATGTGCATAAGGAATTGTTGGAGGAAATGGTGAGCAAAGTTTTGGACATGAGTGATGAAGATTCTGATCTATTTAGTGATGTTCAGAGGAGCACCGTCCTAGTGGAGGCAGTGAGACAGTTCTGACAGCAGTTGCAGCCCACCGAGAAGAACTGGAAGAAGAGCATTACATGCAGATCTTTCCAGTAGGGAAGGTTGTTCAAAGTCTATTATTGAAACAATCAAAGCAGTTGTAGCCCATTTCAGTGAGAGTGATTCTTCCATAGATATTTATGAAGAACCTGTATTGACTAGTGTAAGTTCTCTGAGCAGGGGTCAGTTTCAGAAAGTAACATGAAGATTTTAGACTTTGTTGAAAGTAACCCTGCTGTTCCAACTGAAATTGCAGTAAATCTCCAAAAACACCTATGATTTTTTCAAATTCTTCATAACAGATGACGTTATTGACTGCATGGTGAAGGAAACCAGTATCTATGCAAGTCAGACTTTGCAAAAGGGCAATACTAAACCCCACTGCCAACTAAAACAGTAGTATGATGCTACTTCTCAAGAAATGGAATGATTTTGGGGAGTATTGTTTTGGATAGACCGTAGCAAGAACCAAGACTTCTGGACTATTGATCAAAACACATTTTGAATGATAATTCAGTGGAAAAGCTTAGATCACGTAACCACTTTGAAATGCTTCTGAGAACGTGGCGTTTCTCTAACAATGAAGAATGTCCTCCTGGTGACTGTCTCTTCAAGATCCAGCCACTTCTTGGTCGTCTTCTTGAAAGATTTCGGGTTGCTGTAGTTCCAGATAAAGAAATGTTTATTGACAAAACAGTGGTGCCATTCGTGGATGTTTGAGTTTCGTACAGTACATAAAAAAATGAGTGCCATAAAGTTCGAATAAAACTTTTCAAACTTTTCCTAAAAGACGGTTACACCTGGAATGTGAAAATTTATTACTGGAAGAAAGCAAGATCTGGTATTCTTGTTTCATCCTCAATTGTCATGAAGCTATTAGAAGGTTTACTAGATAGTGGACATGTTTTATACACTGACAGCTACTACACCAACGTCCCCCTAGCTCATTGACTCCTTGAGCGCTCTACGTATCTGGTGGGCACACTAAGAAGTAACAGGAGGCTAAACCCACCAGAGGTAGCAAAGAAAAAGCTGAACAAGAACGAAGTAATAGCTCGAGAAAGTGACAGGGCCATCGTCGTCCTCAAATGGAAGGACAAGAGACACGTGCTGATGCTGAATACTACGCGTGGTGAAGACACCAAAGCAGTTGAAACAAGAAAAGGTGCTGTAGAAAAACCACATATGATCACAGATTATAATAATTCGAAGGCATTCATTGACCTCTCAGATCAACTGAAGTCATATTCACATTCTTTGGGACATGGCATATAGCGGTTCAGAAAATTAGCAACAGAGCTAACCACAGGATCAGCTTTGGTGAGCTCACTTGTTCTCTACAGAGTTGTGAACAAAAAGAAGATCTTGACCACAAAATTCAAAGAACAAATTTGCCTAAAACTGCTCCACACAGATGAAACACCTACTACAGTGCCGTCCCTCCCATTGCCATCTGTGACTTGTTCCCTCAAGAATATGGGCTCTGCCGGAAGATGTACTGTGTGCTATGAAAAAACACAAGCTGAGAAAGGACGTGGATATGCCATGAAAAGATGTAAACAGACAGCATGGAGGTGTAGCAAAAGTAGTGCGTACTTCTTGTAGAATGCTTTTTCCCAAAATGTATATCAATAAAAAATTAATATAAAAACTTGAAAATTAGTAATATAAAACTTGAAAAATAGTTCATATGGTTAAAGTCTGTTTCTTGAATTGTCAGGCTTAAGTGTAATTTAAAGGTAAATATAAACAGAAAAATGAAATGTATTAACTTCATTTGATCCACATTTTTAGAATTGACTTGTCCATATTAATTGTCACAATAAGAACATCAGCAAGTAAGATTTTCAGGAAGCAACTGCAGGGTTTTACCCCGGAGGCCACCCATGTATGCTACAGCACAGCAGCCTGAGTTGCCTGCGTACCACACGGCTCCCAAGGTAAAGAGACGTGTGAGTTATATATGCTTCACAAGGCCCCAGGCTCAAAACTAGCGTGAGTTAAATACAACTCACATGGCAGTTAATATGTTAATAGATTTTAATATCTGGTAAGGTGCTCCCCTTCACATTACTTTTGTAGTTTATGATTATTATTATCATAATTTGTTCATTTTTTCATGTAAAATTTAGACAAATTTTAGGTGTAAGTTTGACTTAATGGACCTGCATAGAACCTTATATTCTATGTAAAATATATTCTTTACAAGCATACATGGAATATTTTAGAAAACTGAATCAGTACTAAGCCACAAAACAAGTCTTGAGAAATTCCAAAATGTCTGCCATATATGTCACATTTTCTGAAGAAAATTAAGTAAAATAAGAAATCATTAACTATTAATAAAATATGACAAAAATTTTAATCCTCACAGATTTGAAAATTTAAGAGCACTTTAAACTGACTCATAGATAAAAGAGAAAACCATTATAGAAATAAAAACATACTAAGAATTGAATCAGAATGAAATTATTTAACCTTCAAATAATAGAAAATTTTCCACTTATACACACTCTTTTTGAGAATAGAAAAAGAAGGAAAGCTACATGACTCATTGCATGAGGCCAACATAACCTTGACATTAAAAGCAGATAAAGATAGTTCAATCTCACTGAAATCAAAGTAGTAGGCAAACTGAATTCAACAGCATTTCAAAAATCATGGTTGAAGAGGTGTATTTCAGAAATACCAGGATCTTTCAACATCACGTTTACATTTTTAGATTAAAGGAAGAAAAATGGGACAATCTTAATAGATGTAGATAATTAGTAAAATTTGTTCATTGAGAAATAAAAACTCTTAGCAAAAACCTGCAGCAAATACCATACTCTACGGTGAAACTTTAGGAACATTCGTATTATGGTTAAAAAAGAGACAAGAAGACATTTATCACTTTTATTCAACATAGTACTGAAGGATCTACCTAATATGGTAAGACAAGAAAAATACATATGAAGATTAGAAAGGAAGAAACAAAACTGTTCATATTTGAGGATGTTATGGCTGTCTACATAGTTCACCCACAGGGTCTATAAACATGCTTTAACATGCTTACTCTTAGTACAAAAGTGGAGAAAAATTTCTGCATAAAAAATTAATGTGCTAAAAATAATAGCATTCCCATGTACAATTAACAACAACTTAGAAAATATATTCTTCAAAGTTCACAATAGCAAGAAATGAAACAAAACAAACACTGTAAGGTAATAAAATTAATAATTCATATATAAGACTTTACAGAGACAATTATAAAAAATTATTAACAAATATAAACAGAAGACAGAAACAGTCTTCTATAAATAAACAGATATACTGAAGTTGCTCATGGATGGGTAGACTGAAACTTATATAGATGGTGATTCTGCCCAAATTAATCATTATCTTTATGGCTTGCTGCTTTACTACAAGTACTGATGGCTCTGTCTGGCTGGAAGATATTAATTGCTAAGTAACAAATTTGGATTTGGGAAAGGAGAATCAAGTTATTTTATGGAATAACCTTATTTTAAGTTTCTGTCAAAAATGCTAACAAGACAGCTAAAGGTCAGTTGTAAGCAGATCTCGAATTTATGCACACTTAACCTTTATTAACCAGGAATTGTATGTTTCTAACCACAGCAGTCAAAGAGTGACACTTTTTGGTGTAATAAATAAAAAAGAAATAATCCTTTGTTCTATAGCTTTGAACATTCCATCTCTATCACTGATAAAGTTAGGAGAATGTCCTAAAATTTTTAAAATAGCATTTATTTTAACCAGAGGGGAATAAAAAGAAACAAAATATGTACTTAAATACATTTTCAAAGTTTCTCTTTTCTTTATCACATTTCTGTATAATGATAAAAATTGTATGATTTGGTCAGAAGTAGAGAAAGAACAATTATATTTTGGGATAACAGGTATTCATAAAAGGGAGACGCAAGAAATATATGATAGGCCTGGGAAGGAGTCTTGGCAGAGTTTTAAGAACCAAGACAGAGTTAGAAACCGACTACGTGTGGCTTTTACCGCTACTATTAATTGTAAAAACATGGCACTGTTTTACAAAAACTGTACCTGAATTAGAGAATGTGCTGTGAATTTTAATTCATTCAACCAAGAAAGTAGAATTAAAGAGGTTAGTAAAGGATTAATTCAGGTGAAGTTAATGCCATGAAGCAATTTTAAAAATAAATTATTATGATAGTGGCAGTATTGTCTGTCTCTTAAATCAGTGCATAATTTTGCTGTGTATATATTTTGCAGAGATTAGTTCCAATTTATTAGTGTTCTGTATACTCAGGATTTTCTTATATTTCTTAATCAAATTTCACTGAGAAAACTAAAGCAAAACTATGCTGACTAGAGTAGCTACAACAGTTCTAGTGCTGTGAGGAATGTGAGGGAGAGGCAGGGTAGTTAGCAGGTAGGAAAAAAGGGGAGAGTGTGTTAGAGAAATACGCCTTGCTTCCTTGGATTCAGATTCTAGTCTGAGCAGTGTGTTGAAAGGAGGCGTCAGTGACACTCTCCCTTTGTGGATGGCAGCCTGGGTGTGGAATCAGGCAGACCTGGGCTCACAGCCGCCACCTGTATGAAGTGAGCTCCACCAACTTCAAACTCTGTGAGTGGGGGAGACTTACTGAGCTCCTCTGGGCATTAGTTCATCATTTGCAAAATGATACCTAATTCCATAAGGATGAAATGAGATCATGTGGGCTAAATGATATTCATGCCCTTTCTGTTCTCTGAAGGGAAAATAATACCATTGTGAAAAATTAAGCAAAATTTCAAATGATGAAATGCCAACTGAAGGGTACACACCAAGGTTACGGAGGAAGAAGCCCTGGTTTACAGAAAGGAGAGATAATTACGGGCTGGAGTCAGGAAAGGTTTCACTAGGGAGAAGGGACTTCGATAAGCCTTGCAAGATGAAGAGTGAGCATTCTGGACGAAGGAAACATCCTGAGCAAAGTTGCCAAGGCGAGGACAGGCACAGCTTCATCAAGAGACAGTGACTCGTTTGGGCCAAAGTGACCTGAGTCGGGATGGAGCTGGCAGAATGTCGAGGATGCGGAGGCAGGAAGGGGCGTCCGTACCAGGCTGAGTCTGGACTGGACATTGTGGGCAACAAGGAAAACAGAGATGATGAAATAACCATTTCAGGAGGAACAGTCTGGCAGTGGCGCTCGGGCGGCCTTGGGAAGCTCAGCGCACAGCAGTGACTGTGGGGGTCGAATCACAGGCTGCAGCAGCAGGTCCAGGATGAAGCCACAGGGGCCTGGAGGGTGGTGTTGACCCAGAGGGCGGGCTGAACATGACAGGAGAAGGAGGCACACACGAGGAAAAAATGGAAGAATATTTCACAGGGCTGGATGATTAGCTGGACATGGAGAATAAAGAACATGGAGGAACATAAATCACAGCCATGCTTCCAGCATTCGGGACAGGTAAAATGACGTCGACGTTGCCGGAATCAGAGAGCTTATGCAGAAGCCAGTATTACAGGCTAGAAGTTTGGTTTGAGATGTAGACTATGAGAGCTCTAGGTGGACGGGCCCAAAGATTTAAGGCACACATTTTGGGATATAGAAGAGAGTCAGAACTAGCAAGGCAGATGGCAGAGTCATTTGCATAAAGATCATAGGTATCACAACAGTGTAAAGCCAGAAGGTCCTCGAGAGAAACTTCAAGGACCATTCTCAGGTAAGAGAATAGGCAGAGACAGAAGACCCAACGGTCAGGTTGCTCAGAGAATGTTGCAGGATAGTGGGGTGTTTGTGAGCTTTGCATTATGGAAAAATATGAGTTGGGTGTTCAGCTAACCTGTCACAGGGGAAAAAAATGATAATTATTGGAAAACATAAAAAATTGACAGAGTATATGCAATCAGGTACATAAATTATGAAACAAGTCATAGTGCTAGTTATTTTGTGGCAATATGAAACTTTCTTTTAATAGGATAGAAATATTTATAAAGGAACTTAAACCATCTCATGAAGATAGATCCATTATCCCCACTTACAAAGACCATGTTCCTCCCTCCCAGATACTCTAGTCCTGCTAGATAGTGCAACCTATGCACGGATTGGCAAGCTTCCGGTCTGCGGGCCCCACTCTTTGAGTCTGTTGGGGACCACTCTGCACGACACCGTGGGGGGGGCAGTTCATGAACAGGTGGGGATTCCTGGGAAGACTTTACTATTAAAAATACCACCACGAACATATCAATTAAGATTTTATTTCATTTGATTTTTGAAACAAAATATCTTTTGAAATGTTTCCACTTATATGCTGTTTATATCTTGTGGTATAACTATAATTGCTCCTCTCCAAGCACTAAAAGAATTCAACTGTTTAGGTAAACTGAAAAGAAAGGAGAGGTTATTTTGGTGCATGGACCATTTCAAGGAGGTAGGCGCAGATGGAGGAAAGATTTTGGGGAGATGCCACCAACTCACCTGATCATTTTTGGGTGCATGGAGGTAGGTAAGGTGCTGGTGTGTGCTGTGGCTCTCAGTAAGGAGGGCGGCACTGGGAGGGTGGCAAAGGGTCTTAGGTCCTCCGATACCGGCGTATAACACGGCAAGCTACTCAATCTCTCTACGCTCCAGGTTTCCGTCCTGTAAAATGGGGCGATGACGGTACCTACCTCGCAGGAACTATTGTCAGGTTAACGCACATATGCAGCTGCGAACGGGGCCTGGGTATAGAAGGGAATCGGTGAGTGTAAGCTACAAAGTAACTGCAAAGGAACCCTCCGTCATTTTCATTGTTTGAGTTATCTCTTTATAAATGCAGTTTAGTTCCTCTATATTTACTATATTCTTTAAATTTTACTTTGTAGAGAAAAAAATCCTCTTTGGTATGCCAATATTTTCTTAAACTATTCTGGTACTTTTGTCATTTTGTTTGAAGAGATTGAAGAACAGAAGTCATTTGTGAAGGACACAGAGCACGGCGCCCAGAGAGCTGGCAGACTGTCGCCGGGCACAGATCAACGTCTGCAGCGATTCAGGGACTTCGAAATAGGTCAGAATATCTTCACAGAAAATGACACCATGTTTCTGGGTTTCAGTAGAACAATAAATCCGGGAGATAAGAACACAAAATACTGAAAACTTCATCTTTATTGAATAACATTGTACTTTCAAATGTATTTTGAATATGGACAGTAAGTCCATGTTTATGACTATAGATATGTATGTAAGCTGATTAAATACCAATATGTGAAATTTATTAGTAACACATTTATCAATTAAAACCTTTGATAATTTTTAAATGAAAAGATATTATCTGTGTAGCAGATTTTCTGCTTTCAGAGTTTAACCTTAGGCCACACATCTATGTGCTTATTTTATAGCAAACACAATATTTACAGTCAAGTTATTTTGACATTTTAGAATAGTATCCCAGTGACATGTAGAAAACTATATACTTAGTACACCAGGTTGTAATTTTGGAAACAAGCACTTAATTTCCAATATCAAAGCCGATTTTTAGAAATGTTACTGTGTCTTCTTTATTTGCCGTAGGAAAGACCGGACTTCTTAGTATGTAGTATAAGGAGTATTTCCTTTAACTTAGTGAAGGTTACAGAAAAAATTCAAACCCAAAGAGACTGCAAGGATCATTCTTGAGATTCTCATTATGCAATTTGTGGAGCTGGCTCCTCTCTTCTCGCCGTGAGCCCTGCCTCCTCCACGTCTGCGGGGGGAGGGCGAGCGTCCCTGCTTAGGGTGTTCTTGGCTGTTCCGCTCTTTCTAGCTCTGCATTGCTTGCATCCACATTCTCCTGGCCCCTGGGGTCTCTGGACTCTGTGCTTACTGCCGCTCGTTATTATTTTACGTGGCTGTTTATGCGGATACTGTTATGCCATCATGTTCCAGCTGCAAAAATGTATCTTAAGATATGTTTGCGTGGTCTACAAGGATAGGGCAGTTCCCCTGGTTCACTTTTGATACCTGACATCATCCACCTCCTATGAGTGTTAGTCAAATTCTGCTGAATACATGAGTTATCCTGTCTTAGTTTGAGAGTAAATAAAATGCTCTAAGGTATATGGTTGCTGAATTCCATTTCATCGCACAACAAACACGGTCAACTAAGATACGTTACATGCAAACTCGCAAAATATTTCATTGTTATTTAAGGACTTGTGATATAATAGGCAACTGACATCCATGATTTCATACATTTCCAAACTTAAAGACATGCAGCTGGGTTCCAGGTGTTCCCAGTTCCCGTGGCACACGCCTTTGCACCCAGTGCAGGGAGCCTTTCCTGTCCTTTCTAGGGAGAATGAAGCCTCTGTAGCAGCAGTGCATTTCGCATATACCTCGATTAGGGCATCTCTTACGCTCATGCATTTGTTCATATTCTGTCACCCTCACTACATTGTGAGCCTGGATAGCATATTCCATCCATTCTTTTTTGATCCACAACCTTTCATATCAATTCATGATACAAAGGCCACTTCCAATTTGTTGAATGAATTGATCAGTGAGAAGACTGGCAATGGCCTCCTGACACGAGTCTCACTCATCTCTGGTTCATTCTCCAGGGTGCAGCTGGACCCTCCCCTCTAAGTAAACATTCTTCCCGCGTCACTCGGCTGCAGCAGGCTCTTCCCCGCCGTGTGCAGGGCGTCTCCCTAACCCTTCAACTGCGGTGGCTCTGATCACCAGCATCTTCCCGAGTTCCCTTTCCCACTCCATATTCTGACATTTCACTCTCACGTCCTAAGTTCTAAGTTCCAGTTACACCGGGTATTTGCTAAATATGTTCTGCTTTTCCGTATGCCTGGAGGACTTTTCCAGTTTTCCCATTTTGAGGTTTATCTCTTTATTCTTTATGACGTCTTATAAACGCTGCATCCTTTCCACATACTAGCAATTAAGAGTGTAGATTTTGGAGCCTAAATCCAAATATTGCCCCTGTCTCTGCCGTGAATTGGTCACATGGCTTTGGGCAAGGCACCTCAGCTTCCGAATTAAAATAGATGTGATAACAGTACACACTTCAACTGTCTGTGGTAAATAATACATTAGTTAATTTATGTAAACCATCTAGAACACTGCCTGGTACATGTTAATCATTATTATTGTCACTTTACTATAATAGCATTAGACGGATTATATTATGATTACATGAGTAATCATTAGATGTGTACCCAAATATTCACCTATTTGGTAATATGAATTAGATCTCCCCTCGCCTTTCTAGCTGGAGTAGGAAAGCTGGAGGAAGTGCCTCCCAGGCAGGAAGGGGTGAGCAGCAAGTGGTCAGCACCAGACCCCAGCTCCTCCCAGTCAGGGTGGAAGCCACGTGTGTGCGGCACATGCCGGTGTGATGCAGACAACTGGCCTGGGGGCCTGGGCATCTAGAGGACAGTGGTTGGCTGCTGTACTTTGTTTCTCAGTGCATGAGCCAAGGAAATTTCAAGTCACAGCAGAGACTGGCAGGGACAGCTCAAAACCAGGGACGGGATGGCAGACAGAGCTGAATCTCCACAGCGGCCGTGTGAGCTGAGCTTTGGGAGCCAGCCAGCAGCCAGGCCTCAGAAACACGCTGGGCATCAGCAATGCTAAGAGAGTAGACCAAGAAGCATCTCCAACCCTGGCAACTCAACAACAGATGTAAGACGAGGCCCACACCCGAGGGCCGGGGGTGGGAGGACCTCCAAGCCCCACTGCAAGTCTGCAGGAGCAAGAAGAGAAGACAACATGAGGCTGAATCCAACACTATGCTCTGAACGGGAGGCCACTGGAGCTCCACCCGACACCCAGGTGATGCCAACTGGGGAGAGACGGGAGGAAGGGAAGTGAAGCACTGAGACCAGAGAAGCTCCCAATGCCTCTCCCCACTCCCTACTCCTCCCCCACTTGCAGATCTCACAAGTGGAGATGGAATGTCCAAAGCACGAAGAGCACAGTTGCAGATCACAAAGAGCACATGGTGTTTGCACATGTGAGGTGTTTATTCCCAGCAGCACTCGTACACACACATACAACTGCACATGCACATGCATGTGTACACACATGCGCTCTTTGCTTACATTTCACCTCTCTCATTCGGTCTGTCTTTCTTTGTGTCTTCTTTATACCTGGCCCAGAACTTATCCTGGCACAGGGTCTGTCACATAGACCTGGGTCGATGATGGTGGATGGAGGGAAAAATGAGGAAATGAATGAATGAATGAATGAATTGCTTTTTAATTTGCTCCACCTTCTCTGGATCAAATGTTTTCTATTTTAGTGTTGTTGTTTTTTTCCTGGAAGTTTTTGCAAAGTATGTCAAACAAGTGTTGGTTTAAGGCCTCCTGGATCATCTGGGATGACAAGTCATGTTGCGGTGACTTTAAATCTTTCATTTCCATCCCCTTCTGATTCACCAGTGAGAACCAGCATCCAGTCATGGCAAAATGACTCGCCCAAAGGCAGGACGTGATCGAATTGCCCACTCATCAATCCTAACTTATTTAGGCCCATTGTTCTTTTGTCAACTGAAAGGGGCCTTTGATTTCATTTAGTCTCCTGCATTTCAGTTCATGAAATGTGTCAAACAAGGCACAGCTTATTAGGTTTATTGGATCATGCCTCATTCCAGGGCTACGTGCTATGACCCACGACATGCAGCCCAGCAGTTCCCAGCACGCCCTGCTCATCAGATTCCATAGTTCCCAGCCACAGCACAGCTCTGCGGAAGGCCTGGAACTATGGGCAATGAGAGCTACGAAATTCCTCAGTGCTGATTCCTGATCGCCTAGATAGTTTTCACATACACAGAGATTGAAAAAGAGAAAACATTGAACAAAATAAGTTTGCATGCTTCAGCCGGTTAAGCCTTCAGTCTTGCGATGTACTATTAGCATTAGTAATTAATTTTAGTAGATCAATTCAGCACATCTGAGCAGACTGATTTAGCAAATTAAAATATTAATCATGTCATTACATTTGATTAGGAATAAAGCAGCACCCAAAGTTATTAAAATCATCGATGAGAGTAGAAACCAAGTCTCTCCTATCATTGTTCCAGCGGTGTGCCGGCAAACATGTAACAGCTGCTTCTGGGGCAGAGGCTGACTGGTTAGTGACTTTTGCTGGGTTTTGTGGTGCACATTTCAAGCTACCATTCTGAAATCACTGAGAGGAAATGCACATAATCAGCTCTCACAAG
Organism: Avahi laniger; assembly: GCA_963575035.1. NCBI lineage: Eukaryota > Metazoa > Chordata > Mammalia > Primates > Indriidae > Avahi > Avahi laniger. Next base: position 39,211 of record CAUYSK010006000.1, on the reverse strand, counting down.
CTGTAAGGAAATTTATGTTGTAACTTACAGCATCTTAATAGAATTTTGGCTAATTCTATACATCTAGAGCAGCAGTCCCCAACCTTTTTGGCACCAGGGACTGGTTTCATGGGAGACAATTTTTCCATGAATGGGGGGAGGCGGAGCTCAGTGGTGATGGGGAGATGGGGGGCGGCTGTACTGGTAAGTACAGATGAAGCTTTGCTGGCTTCCCGCTGCTCACCTCCTGCTAGGAGGCCCAGTTCCTAAGTTTCATGGAAGACAATTTTTCCACCGATGGAGGTGGGATGGGGGAGGGAGCTCAGGCAATGATGCATGCGTGGCCTGGGGGTTGGGGACCGCAGATCTAAACAAATATATTTCTCATGTAAAAATTTCTGCACGTGTGTGTGTCATATGGTTAGAAGGGCCATGCTAATCCACAAGGAGCTCAAACTGTCTCCTGACTGCCCTGCCGCTAAAGCGCAGGGGGAGTTTACCGTAACAGTGATGCACATGCTACTCTGACTGTGCATTTTACATCAGAATGACATCTCCCTCCCTCTCAATGAAGTAAGAACTGAATATAAAAAGAAATATGAAAACATAAACCAAGAAATAGATAACTTATTTGACTGAAGTTATTGAAACTAATTTTTCTCCTAGTTGTACAAAATTTTTGGTATCTATTATTTATGAAGTTCCTTTTTCCTTTCACAGTTACTTTCCTCTGGCCCCTCATTTACTACTGGAAGGTCTGAAGCTGTGGCCAGCGGGTACCCACGCAGTTGTATTAGTCAGGCTTGTTGGCAGCATGAATCAAGAAGTACCAAGTTAGAGCAGCCCCACAGTCGGTCGGTTGATTGAGGGTTCCACAATGTCATCGAGCAGCAAGGATGCTTCCAGCCTTCCTCTCTGCCATTCACAGAGGGTCAGCTGGCTCCCCTTTGGGTCACAAAATGCTTGCGGAAGCTCCAGGAATCACAACTAGTCATGACAACATCCAGAAACAAAAAAGGGAACAAAATTTTCCTTTTCTTTCTTCTCAAGAGGTAAGAAAACCGTCTCAGAAACAATCCCTTTCCTTTTCACCCTTAAAAGTGAATCAACAGATCCTTCCTCACCAAGGCAATCCAAACCACTGGCAGCGCAGATGTATTTACCACAACATCGTCATACTGTCTATCCTCTGGGGATAACGTGGGAATAGCTGCTGGGTGAGGCCACTAAAAGTGTCTGCTACAGAGAGTAGCACAGAGAAATTGCAAAGAGAATTAGAAATAGGCCGTGACGCACTCAGAGAAGCTGGCTTCAAACAGTCGGCCTGTTAGTTTCCTATGGCTGCTGTAACAGCTCACCACAAACTCGGTGGCTTAAAACAACACATACTTACTACTGAAAATTCTGGGAAATCAGAAGTCCGACATGGATCTCACAGGTAAAATCAAGGTGTTGGCAGCTGCCTTGGCTCTGGAGGCTTCAGGGAGGAATCTGTCCCTTTGCCTGTTTAGCGTCCAGAGGCTCCTGCATTCCTTGGCTCAGGTCCCTTCTGCCACCTTCCAGCACAGCACTCGGCCTCTTCCATGGTCACGTCTCCTCTCTCTAGCTTTCCCCTCCTCGCCTCCCGCTTTAAAAGGACTCACCATTGTGCTCACACTGAGCCCTCCTGGATAAACCAGGAGAATCTCTCATCTTAAGACTCTTTAATTCAATCCTGCCTGCAAAGGCCCCTTTCCTACGCAGGATGACATGGTCACGGGTTCCGGAATTCAGATATGAACACGTCTGGGGCCCTTTATCCTGTCTACCACAGGTGGGTGTTGTAAATGATGCTCCTGACAAATTGATAAGAAAATTGTTATATTACTTCAAAAGCAAGACTTGAAATTGGAGTGACTGAACTAGGCACAGGAAAAATAATTGAGATCATTGAGACTGGCACGCACACAGCCGCGGTAAAGGTTTAGGATTTCATATTTAGTAAAGCACTACCAATATCTTTATATTATTGAAGTCACTTTTGATCATTTAAGCTTTATATATGGAAAACAGAATTTTTATCAGTGAATCAAATTTAAAGTGTTATTTGTACGGAGCCAATTTTACTCATTAGCAGGACAGAAAGTAGTGGTGAAATCCGAGGTGCCGAAGTGGCCCCCTGTGGACAGCTGGTCCCCTCCCACACGAAGAGTGGCTGTGCTAGGACTCGAATTTGCATTGCCCTCTGCCTGTCCACGGAGGTGCAAAATGATCAAAATCCAACTTTGGAAGGTGTGAGTTACGCTCCGGAATGTGCACAGACTACCACTAGATACCTGGACACATTCCATCATTTTGATACAGCAGCTTTTAAGCTAAAAAAAATAGCCTTGAGAAACAACAACAACCAAAAAGAAAAAAAGAGAGAGTCTCATGAGCCTGTGAAGTTTAGATATAGAACCTACAACAAATGATCTCATAAGATAGATTTCTTCTAGTTGTGTATGATTTAACTTTTTCTACTCACAGTTCCCTGGCGTATTACAATGAGACAGAGACTAGATACCTGCTTCTAAAACTTTTCTGTTTCATTTGGGGCTCACTACTTGACTGCCTCTGCGAGCCTCCTGATCGGGGGTCAGGTATGAATGACTATGTGACTAACTTCAAGCCCATGGAGCATGACAGGAAGTGAGTCGTGACTCCTGCGCTCTCATGCCCTTCTCTGGCTTTGCGCAGAGTCGCACAGCGAGCCGGGAAGCCAGCGATGGAGGTGGTTGGTGGGAGTGGAGCTGGAAGGTCCTGATCCCTAATTACCAGCCGCTCTGCCATGAGCAATACCCACTTTCACAGTGACATGAATGAGAAGTAGGCTGTGCTTATTCCGTGTAGGTGGGGGAGGCGCTGGGGTACCATCAGGAGAACACCCGCTTCCTCCTCAGTTTGCTTTATCATCTCCTGACTGGCTGCGAAAGCCGTGAGGAACCTTTATGGAATTTACTTCTGCATGGTTCTCTGCTGAACCTGAAAGGATGTCTCCTGGGGTTCAATCTGGGCAGACCCCTCTCGAACTGTGAGGTTGGGTTATTACTATATACCCTGCAAATCTGAATGAAGGGGCAAATTAAGGGACCGATGTTCTAAAATACCATAGTAAGATTTCTCCTGTTCATGTGAGGCCAAAAACATATAATACATTGAGAATCATTTTGAAAATGCTCCCATAACATAGAAAAGGTGGCAGTAAATGAATTCTAGAAATTCCATTGACATTTGGAAACAGCGTTTTAAAAAAGAGAAATTTCCACATATTAGCCAATGCTTTTCGATTTACTTGCATCATTAAATAGAGCACAATTTTCAGTGTAATGAACGTGATATTGTACAGAAATTAGATCTGCTCAGTATTAAAAGATGAAAAAGCAAGAGCAGTCAGATGAATCTTGAGCAAAAAATATTCTGCGAGCCAAGCCTCAGATAAATGCAGCATGCCTGCAAGCAGAGTTTGTATGAAACAAATAGATGCAACCAGAGTCACACTCTATTTCCAGCCCAGATTCAAAATAAATTTCTCATCCTCTAATTATGTACATTTCCACTCCAATCCATTGTAGCAGTTTAAAAGATGCAGCTACCTTTCTCACATTCCTAGTGGGCCAGTCGTTTGCCGGGAGAGCTCCCTTTCTCAGGAAGCACAGGAGGATGCTATTATTTATCCTTCTGTATTCATACAGAACATATCCATATTGCCCACATTTGATGATCAATGACCTGCCTATCCCAGAGCTTCCAGTGTGGGCACAATCCCAACAGACAACCTGACAACAAGACCTGTCCTAGGAAGAAGCTTTGGGGTCACTGTAAATTTGCTGTGACTTCTCTTCTGTACACAGTCCCCCTGTGCCCCAGAATGTGCCTCTTCCCTGAGGTTTCCAGCTATGCAACACCTTAACAAATATTGACTAGGCGCTCCCATGTGCCATAAACTAGAAGCTCCTGATACAAGATGGGCACAACCCCCTCCTCAAGGAACTGACAGTCAAATGGAGAACACAGACAAGTTGATAGATTCCTATGAGAGCAGGTCTGATGGGGGACCATGGGAGGTGAACTCAGGGGACTTCTTGCTCTCCTGCCAATGTGTAACTGACCATCACACAACAGTAACAGTAACAGTAGAGGTCCGATGTGTTATAAACGTATTTTCTCATATTTCTTTTCTAATGTAGCATATATCTGGCTATTACGTATTTTCTTCCTTTTTGGTCATTAGAAATGCAATTGATCGTTCCATAAAATTGTTCTATGGAAGTTATTTAATAATTAGAAAAGTCACATATATTTCATTGTAATAGTTAAACTGCACCAGAATAATTTTTCAGAAAATATAATATTTAATTATATCTGTGATTAGACAAACTCCATTAATTGTGAAAACAGATGAGAATAGTAACTTAAATTGTAACTGTAAGCACATTTTTTTCATAAGTGTGAAATATGCGGGGAAGAAGAAAGATTGACTTTTGTCTTAATTGAAGGACCTTGACTGGTTAAATGCACATCAATTTTCCCTCTGGTTCTAATTTCTGGCTTTCAGTGAGATACACTTTTATTTTGTTCCCCCTTATCATACTGATTATTTTTAAAACAGACTTTTTCTTTGTTATTAACTGCCTAAACTGGCCACCCATCTGCATTTCCCAGACAGACTGTAAGCTCTTTGCTGGGCCGTTTGCACGCGGGCCCCTGGCAGGACCGTGACTTCCAGCACTGCCCTGAGGCTGCTTCGGGAAGAACTGCAGGCCCCTGAATCCCAGACGGGAACTGGAGCTCAGCGCCTCCCGGGTCTTTTCCCTGCACATCAAGGGCAAATTCTCAAACTTGAAACTCAAAAGGAAAATAAATCCTAATGATGCTAATTTTCAGTGCTTGTCCCAAATCCTCATCCTCATTTTACTCTCACGACAACACAAGGCGGTTTGCTTGAAATAGTGGTTTGCAGTCAGCGTGAAAGAAATGCCCAAGAGAAGGAGCACTGCTGGGGGAGCTAAATAGACATGGTAACTTTTTCATGTACTTAAAAATAAGATCGAGATGCATTGTACAGTAATTCTTCAGTAAGTGAAAGTAAAAATATGAAAATAAGTATGAAAGATTGCTGAGAACTGTAGCCCTTCAGGACAGGGATACTCACAACAATCGCCCCTGTCCGCGCTTGACAGGAGGAAAGTCTCAAAGAAAGAGAAGGAGGAAATTATTAAAGTCAATTCAGTGTCAATTTGTTGTAAGTGAATCATGATCCAGGACAAATCTAAGGAACTTTCACTATTCCTAAATCTCCAACTCGCCACGCAGATTTTTGAATGAATACTGTGAGGGAAATGGCAAATAATCCACGTAAGTGTGGTTCAGTGCTACGGTTAATTCCATTACATAGAATAATGGGTGAATCACTGGAGCAGGTAATTAAAATTGGCAGGTGGCCTACCGAGCTGGGTTTCACTGTTCCCTGGGACACCCGTGCTGGTGAGAAGCAAGCGCTGCAGAGCTCCGGTTTTCCCACCTCGCAGCCCCGAGGCTCCCGCCGGCCCCTCCTAGCGTAATCCTTGGAACCTTGCCGCGAGAAGGTCACCCCTGCTTCGCCAGCAAGCGAATCACAGCTTTCACACGCAGTGGGAGTGTGAGGCGGCGAAGAACCTGACTGGGGACAGTGCACGCCCCTTCCTCTGGGTGCATTCTATATCTGTAATTGTTAAGGGAACATGTGCATCTGTTTACCGTCCATCTTCCCGCTAGACTGCAAGTTCCATGCGAGCAGGGACTCAGGCTGTCTTATTTATCATTAAATTCCCACAGTACGGTGCACGTTACTGAACACACAGTGGATGCTCAGCAGGTGTTTGTTGAAAGCAGAAATGAGTCTCGGGTCTCTGGCCCATGCTCCTTGGGTGTGAGGTCCATACTCCTCCGCGAGCCAGCAGCAGTGTCACCCAGCGGGCCCAGCGGAACTGGGGATGGCTCTGGTGGGCTCCAGAGAGCTTCGGAGCGCAGCCTACCAGTGGACATCGGAGGCTGGTTGCACATAACTACTCTTAAAAAATAAGAATTCTTCAAGGAAGAACTCAAATATTTTAGGATATTGAAATGGATTTTTATGAGATAATGTTATGATAAAATTATACAAAGTAAACTCAGATTTTTGGCTTATTACAAGAGGGCTGCTTAAATCAGAATAATGGAAGAGTCTCCCTTGCAGGGCACCCCAGGTAGAACTGAGATGGGACTGTCCGTGGAGCCCCAGCGTGCAGAGCGGCGGGAGCCCGGGCTGAAGGTGGGGGCAATCATGAGAAAAGATGCTGGCCTCCAGGGAAGGAGCCACGTCATGAAGGACCTTGTCAGGAACGTAGATTTTATCAAGAGGGAAATGAAAAGATGTTAACCAGGGGGTAAGAAATTGGACCTGCGTTTCAAGAATGAACAAGCAGGCTGCTGTGTGAGGATGGGAGAGACCAGCCTGGAGCTGAGACAAACCTCTTCTGTCAGGACACTGCTCAATTAGGAATGTGGTTTGAACCTTTTGGGGGACCATGGGATGGTAAGGAACAGGCATATTGGAGATATTTTAAAAACAAGTAAAAGGTTGAAATAAAGTATCTAAGCATGGGAGTGGGGAAGCGTCTGGGGTCCAGGCTAACTCCTGGCCTCCCGCTTGGGGTCCATGGGCACGGCGCTGTCCAACAGCCTGGACAGAGGCCACCAGGGGAGCAGCTCTGTGAGGCTGCAGGCGGGCGGCGGCTGTGAGTCGTGGTTTGCATCACGCACACTCCGAGGCCGCAGTGGCTACTGTGCACCGCAGAAGTGAAGGGCGCACACCCAGCGGGTATCTGAATGTGTGAGTGCAGAACCTAGGAGGAAATCTGGGCTGAAGTGACAGATCGCAGGGAACATGTTTAGAGTGAGAAAGAAGAGGTCCAAGGACTGTCCACTGGGCTCCCCCCCCAAAGGACAGCGAGCAGAGGGCTTCAACCTCAGAGGGCGAGGCAGGAAGCTGATCAGACTGAACCGGCGAGGCGGCGCAGGCAAGAGGGTGCTGGAGCCGGGCGGGTGACAACAGCGAGAGCCAACAGCGAGAGTTAACTGCAGACATTTTGCTGATCGACGACGGCAGGACTGTCATAGGGATTGGGCAATAAAAAGCAGGCAATGGCTCCTCTTTCCAATGTGACATTTTGAGAACGGTTACAATACTGAGCTCACACTGCAAAATATCAGTGGAGAGCAATGCACCTTTCAGAGTGAAACACGTTGAGAGGAGGAGAAAAAAAGACTGTCTGGGTGATTTGTTATTCTTTAGTAAATAAAAGTGAAAATATGACAAAATTAAGAAAGACTAGAGAGCCCTAGCTAGGAAATAGCAGGGCTGCAGGACTCCAGGCAGCTACTCTGTAGAATATGTACCCCTTAAATGGAGTTGGGTCTGTTTCTGTTAATCTGCAACCAAAATAATTTTCAACAAAGCATAACAGCATTTGCCTCTTAAAATACGTGCAGAAATCAGGTTGGAAGGGGTATATGCACATTTGGCTTTATTTTATTTTTATTGATTTTATGAAGGTGGCAAAGAATTAGGATAGTTCAAGAGCAACTCCAAGTTTCTTTGTTAATAATTGGTTCACAATTCCATGTGTCATAGGACTTCTCTTCTCCCCTCTATAACTGACAAGGTGACCGGTGTAGCCACATAAGAAATATTTTCACATCATAAACAAGTTGTGCTAATTATCAAAACTGTTTTAATTAAGTTCTGTAACAGCTGGCCTGTGCTCTTGGCAGTCAGCCTTAAGACCACACCATTCCTGAATTGGTAGAGACTGGAAGTATTATGTTTTCTTTACATTGCTACCCTGACAGTTTAAATGAAGGGCAACTTTGTGAGTAATTATTTCCCATAATTAGGGTCCTCTAAGGATTCCTGCTTTTGCCAATACAAAGACATCTTGCCAAAGATATCTGAAATGACTGTGGTCTTCACTTTGCTTTAATTGAAGAGGCTGAGGTTTCATTTATCTAGGAAAAATTAAAACTTCATGTTCCTTAGCGGGTGCTTTTAGCATGGGAGTCTGTCTACGCCCATGCGAGAGGGGGAGAATTAAGGAAATACGAGTGAGGCATAGCTTTTTAATCTCTCCAAATTCCCTCATAAGAAGAGACAGATAAAGCAACTAGGATAGCGAAACCAAAACCTCAGCACAGAAGCTACAACAAAGCGGTGTGCGAGGCAGCTCCTGTCCTCACAATATGGGGGGCGGGGCGAGCCACTGAGCACTGAGACCCGCGTGTACGGCAACCGTGCAGGAGGCAGCAGAGGAGGGCACGGGCCGCCTCGTGGTCCAAAGACTGGAACATCACCAGCACGTGCCGGACGGCAAGCCAGCAATGCAAGGAGCCAGGAGAGGTTGTGCACGCTCCAGGGCATGGTGGAGACAGTCTGGAGTGAGGTCTGAAAGGACTCTTGACCCTAAAAGCCCCCCCAGCTCCCTCCAGTACAAATCCCTGCACTGAGGAGAAGCTATTGGAGTAGAATCCAAATTGCGAAGAGCAGCACCGAGCCAAAAGGAGCAAAGGAAAGACAAAGTTCAGCTAAAAGGAGGGAAAGACAGAAGGAAAGGCAGATCGTAGAAATATGGTCATTTTTAAAAACCACTTGTAAGGCAATAGAAGAGAAAGCTCCAGAGCTGGGGAGGCAGATAAGCTGTCTGGACCAATCCCTTCCTTCTAAAAGGTGAAAGAGTTAGAAAAAGATGATTATTTACAAAAATTATTATTTTAAAAAGAAGAGAATAAGAAGCATAACGATGTCTCTACAGATGATAAAAGCATGTTAGCAAGAAATATACTCAAACAGAAGAAACTGTAAGCCAATGTTTCAAAACAAGATAAAATAAGTTTTACATGATAGAAGACATTTGAAAAATAAATCACAATTAGAAGAATTCAAAAATAAAGTGATAGAAATCACAAAAAAAATTTAAAATGCAAAACAAAGTCAGGAAATGAAGGCTACATTAGAAGAAACGCAAGACAGAATGAATTATCACAACAGATAATAGTTTAAACAATAGAAGATGAAAAGGAGGACTTTAACAAAAAAATATCAAAAATCACAGTGATAAAAAATACTTTAGAGAAAGTGACAGATGAAAATAGGCAAAATAGATTCAACATACATAAATTCTCCAAGGAGAAATTCAAAGCAATGGAACAGAATAAGTACCAAAATATAATTCAAGCAAACATTCCTGAAAAAACAAAAAGACTCAAAACTACATGTTAAGAAAGCAGACCATATTCCTGGAAAATTTAATCCTGAAAGACTAGCATTGGGCTATGTTTCAGTAAAATTACTGGCCCTTCATTAAAAATAAAATCTAGGCAAAATTATCAGTTTACTTATAAATATTGTCATCAGACTTTTTGGCAATAATCCTTTCTACTAGAAGAAATGGTGCAACTCAAGGCAAAAAATGTGAACCAAACATTTTATATTCAGCAATCACTTTCCAAAATACAGTCTCAAACTGTTAAGGAACAACTTAATGGCCGAGGGGATGTTGGTCTCATGAAACGCCTGGAGGACTCACTAGAGCAGGGATCCAGACATCCAACACGCCTGGAGAGGCACTGCCCTGGGGACTGGCGGCGAGGACTAGGCACATGTTTGCAGACGAAACTAAGAATAAGTGGCAAGTACAAGGGGGCAAGGCCGGTGAGTACGGCTGTGTGCTGTGGCAGTGCGGATGCAGCAGAAAAGCCTCGGGAAGGAGAGTGGGGAAAGCACGTGAGAACTAGAATAAGTTTGCTGTCGCAACGTGGCTATTAATTGAAAGTAAAGGAATGTTACTCCAGACCAGATGTAGGAGGAGGAGCATTCCATATTCCTAAACGTGGACAGAATATGCTAACATTTTTCTAAGAAGAAAGGATAAGAATACACATGCACACATGTGCACACACATACACAGCCCTTCCCAGAAATGTGGTCGGCCGGAATAAATAGATGCTGTGTGTGGCAAATCATGGGAAGAAGCCTGAATTAGAGTCTCACTTATCCCCTAAATAGAGTATCATATAAAAATGGAGAGTCAAACAGAGATTTTAAAAGTGGATGTGAAAAAAGAAAAACTCTCATTAATAAAATATTTGTTAGGTCGAACAGAAAAAGAGGAAATAAAATGTAAGAACGTAAATGTAAACTGTAAGAATTCTGAAAGGTGGTAACTCTCTCCTCAATGTCATGTGATCTGCTGCTTCAAAGGAATACCCCCCCAACTTTCTGCAACAACGACCTGAATACAATGTTTTTTTCCAGTTTTTATATTTGTCTATATTAGATTTTAAAACTCCAGTGGAAAGGATGCAGAGCACGCTTTACTTATGAGAAACAAGTATAGAAACATTAACACTCTCTCTCTCTCTCCTTTAGAACTCCAACCTCATGTTAACAGCAAATATGAATTGAAGAAGGATGCAAAAAATATCCTTAATATTTTGGTGACTTTTTAAAAGACTACCTCGCAATGGTCCATGTTAACTTCGACTCTTAGGATCTATGGATTTTGTAAATTATGTTGTTTAAGAACTTTATGTGAGCACACAATATAGGCACATTGAAAATCTAATTACAAACTCTGCTGTCAGAATTTCTTTTCTATGGAGCTATAATTGATATCTCCTTCATGTTTATGTTCATTGTCATGTACAAATTTTTTGGACATAATTATGTACAAAATAGCTTAGTTATGAATTGTGATTAGTTTATACATTTATGTGATGATTTCTGTCCTATTTTACAGTTTATTCAAGTGACGGGCTTGATAAGAGCCAATTCAGGGAACAATTAACTGCAAATCACCATTCAAAGAAAGAACATAGCTCTCCTGGCCATGAGTGTAGATGATAAAAGAATTTTGATATATTTTAGGATCAAATATATTTTCTGATTTCAATTTTGTATAAGGTAATACATTATACATGAAATAACATGTATAACACTATCCAAACATTTGAATTTAATCAAAGAGAAATAGACAGGACTAAATAAGTTTAAAATTAGTTCACATTACCCAGTGTATATAAAGATACTAGAACTTAATAAGAAATTCCAATATATTTGAATCCTAAATTTTACGTTTGTTGAAGACAAACTGAATAACTAGTGTACGGTGTTCAATGAAAACCAGACTTCGATATTCCTGTCAAATATATGGAAGACGGAATTGCTGCTGTCCTGTGACTGTCCCGTTTGGCATGTTGTAAAAACAATACTAGCTCCTTTAGGTTTACCCAGACTCCATATTCATCTTTGGAATGGTTAATTAATGGAAAACAGTCAAAAGGGCTTTTTTTTTTTTCAAGGATTATACAAAACTACTATCATTACAGGAATACTTGCAGTTCTATAAACGAGTCTGTCATCAATTTTCTAAATTAAGTGGCTGAATCTGGTAGCAGATTTTGGGAATTAAAAAAATACTAGACTCTGGAATTGTTCCTTTCCACAATGATTTCTTATCAATGCTGCTAAAATGAAAAACACAGGATGTTTTTGTTTTCCCAGGAGGAGCTCTTTCCTACTCTCCCGTTTGCGCTTTCACCCACGTTGCAGCAGGGAGTGAATTATACCCAGCCTATCCCTCTTTAAAAATGTTTTTAAAAAGCTAGCTGAGGGCGACGTCCACTAACGCTGCTGTATTTGAAGCAGGGAATGGAAGGTAACTGTTCAGAAAGAGCCCTGGAGAGTCTGGTCTGTCGCCTGTTGAGATGTGCCAGCCTGCTGAGGCGCTGCCGGCTGGTTTGGGGGCACCTGCTCTTGTCTGTGGACCTTCATAGATTACCACCTGATGCTTATAACAAAGTGATGTTGGTCATTTATATCATATTTATCTAAGAAGAGGGGAAGAGAGAAATTCAGAGGAAAAGAAAAGAAACACAAGGTATTACATAGGCTATGCATTCTCTCTTTGCTCCCAATCCAACCAAGTAAATGTTCATAAAAATATGATTTAAATAACAATTATAAAGTAATCGTCATTCACTCAAGTACATTGAGAATAACACTCCTTTAAAATAGTGCCTATAGATTTTCTGTATTAGAAGATGATTCAACTTTTCCTGTGTAGTATATATGTCTAGGAACTATGCCATTATAATTCTTAATAATTAGGATGTTTTTCAGGAAGTATTGACTGGATACTTTTTGAGTATTTTATGATGTGCAGCTATCGTTACAGGATTTTATCAATTTGAAATATGAGTTCAGACAAACTTATATTGTGTTACATTTTTAATAAAATAAAATATAACCATATAATTTCTTTATTAAAAGAATAAGTTTTTATTGGAGGATATTACTCAAATTTAAAAAATATTTTTAACAATACAGCTCACTGTAGTAATTTGAAATAAAGAGTTTATCATAATATCCTGAAATAAAAACAAACAAAAAAGAGATGCTTATTGAAAACATTTGAATGGGATAATTTTCAAAATTTTAAAAAAATTACAAGGAAGATGCTTCTGTATGGCATATATTACAAAGTTTAACAAAGACTATAACTAATAGTAGAAAAATGATTCAAGTAATGTTATTACATCATATAAGAATTTTTCATCAGGTATGCTGCTACTATTTTATTTTGGTTTTAACCCAAAGCCAAGATTTGATCAAGTAAAAAAAAAAAAAAAAAAAAAAACCCCGAATTATTTTAAAGTAATTCTATTTGTCAATTTCATAAAGTAAAATTATTTTTATCCTTGGTGAATATTTTCTCATTTTACATGCAATTATTTAAAAGTGAATAATTAAAATACATTATTGTGATTTTAATAATTTTCAAGTAGTGTGAAGAGTTAGATGTGATGGATTTTGACACCAATGCATCATCCAAACACATTTGTTTACATGCCCACTTGTTTCTTCCAGAGTCTAAGGTCACGTTTGAGTGGCTCGAGTTCCCTCCACCGCATGTCATCAGTGCTCATTCTTAGAAGGACGCCCAAAGCACAACTAGTGTAGATACATCTGAAGGCAACTCAGAACGGAAGACCATCCACACTGTCTAACCAAGGACAGTTTCTGTCTAAAGTCAGCGTGAGTACACACAGTAGCCACTATTGCAATCCCTGATCATTGCTGCTAATGCAATGTAAATATTCTTTACACGCCACGGTGAAAATATTATGCCAGTTCTAATAACAGCAAAACTTTTACACTCTACTGTTACAGTGCTGACTTACGAGGATGGCTATCGAAGAAAAATAACTTTAACTCAAATTACTGCCAAGTTTTCATCTAAGGCGGCATTATCCAGAAGAAACCTAATGTGAATCACAAACATAAACCACATATGTAATTTAAAATTTTCTCATAGTCAAAGTAAAAAGTGAAAAGAAACAGGTAGAATTAGTATTAATAATATATTTTATTTAATTCAATATATCCAAAATGTTACCATCGCAACACGTTATCAATATAAACATTATCAATGAGATGTTTCGCATTCTTTCATTTGAAGTCTTCGGAATCCGGTGTGGTCTACAATTTGGACTGACCACATTCAAGTGCTCAATAGCCTTATGTGGGTATTGGCTACTGTGTTGGAAGCTCAGGTCTAGAGGTTTAAACAGACCCTAAAAGTTTTGGTTCATTAAATGGACATTTACTGAGCACTTGCTGTATACCAGGCACTGTTCTGTGTGTTCAAAAGTGTGCAGAGGTAAACGAGAGATGCTGCCTGCACTCAAGGGGCTTACACTCTGTCAGGGAAATGGATGGGTGGTCATGTGAACAGGGAATGACGATCATGCCATTTCAGTCCTTTCTTCCTCTACAGCCAGCACACTGCAGAGTGTAGACAGGTGCACGGCATGCATAGCTCCAGAGGGTGCATGCATATCGGAGTCTGAGCAGTCCCTGGAGCTGGGCTGCACACGGCCAGTCAAACCGATGACAAGGAGAATGCACCTGTCAGAGCTCGCATCCTGCAGTCCTGGTATGAAACCGATTCACACCCGTTGTTTAAAATAATATACACATGCATGGATACATTAGTAGTCAATTTCAGTACTGAATTTCCTACTTTTTCTTGCTAGCTTTTCTCTCTGCATTCCTTGTTATTTGCTGATATTAGCAGTACAGGTCACTTTTCTCGATCCATTCAGTTCAAGATGTCATTAGCGCTTATCCAACAGTAAAAAACAAGACTTTACGTTTTCTAGCTTTGCAGATGCTGTTCCCCCTGAATGAACTTGAAATGTCATAATGACAAATGCATTCATAATTCTGTTTTGACTATGGGAAAAACATATTGACTAAATTTCTTTTGGACTTTAGGATTGAGATAAAAGGGGCACAAAGTGTTAATTAGGAAAACAATTCTGAACATATATATGTATATCTACCAAGAAGTATGAGCATTTGCTCCTTGTCCTCATGAAACTCACGTCTATGTGTGGATGTTAGGGTGGAACTCTTTCCCCCTACTCCTGGTGTTTCCTCCATGTGACCGGAGCTCAGATAGTGTAACACCTGTTGCTCCTTCATTACTAGCTCCACGTTCTTGTGAAGGAGTGACTGATTTCATTGGTGAAATTGGGAAGGATTAATTGGGCAGCTTATGGCAACATTTTCCATAAGTAATGACCTTGCTATGGAGGTGTGGGTACTTTTGAACAGGGGCCACCAAGGCACGTGGTCCTTGGCAGGAGTGTGGGGCCCAGAGGAGATGGCTCTATTTAGCCCCAGTACAACAGGACTCAGACGTCCAGAATGGCTGCGTTCTGGGCGCCCTGCCGTGTGTGCCCTCTCATTTATGTGCTGGAGCATGGGGTGGTTCAGGGAATTCTGAAGAAGGCCAGGGCAGCTCAGAATAAGTGGGTTGAGAGAGTGGGGTTGTGGCTATTCAGAGTGGCTTGGAAGTATTTCCATGTTTAACAATCCGTACTGATACATCCTAGCTGAACGGTGACCTGGTGGGGACACTCAGGCTGTGTGGGGCTGTGGGAGCTTCCGTAAATGTAAGAGCTTTTAGCATTTGTGAGCAGTGAGGTTGCTTTAGTGTAATACACAGCAGAGGGGTGCTGGGGCAGGACTCCCCACAGAGAACAGACCGCTGATCTTCCCCCTGAGGTGGGAAGCCACAGCCCCAGTTAATCACAGGCTGGATGTTTACACATGATGGATAACCCTGGGGAATACAGTCATGTGCCACAGAACAACCTTTCGGTTAACGCAAGACCGCACAGACAACAGACACAGTACTCATGTGCTTTTGGTGACACCGGTGTAACAAACCTACTGCGCTGCCTGCTGTATAAAAGTAAAGCACATACAATTATGTACAGTACATACTACATGATAATGATGAATGACTATGTAACTGGTTTACATATTTACTATATGTACTCTACTTTTTATCATTATTTTAGAGTGTACTCTTCTATACTTATGAACAGGCAGGTCCTTCAGGAGGTGTCCAGAATCAGGCATTGTTATAGGGGATGACGGCTCCATGATGTGACTGGCCCTGAAGACCTTCCAGAGGGACAAGAAGCGGAGGTGGAACACAGTGATATTGATGCCCCTGACCCTGTGTAGGCCAGGCTAATGTGTGCATTTGTATCCTAGTTTTTAACAAAAAACTTTAAAAAGTAAAAAGAAATTAAAAAAAATTAAAAATAGAAACAAGCTTATTGAATAAGGATATAAAGAAAGAAAATATTTTTGTACAACTGTGCAATGTGTTTTTCTTTTAAATGTTATTACAAAAGAGTCAAAAGTTAAAAAATTTAGAAGTTTATAAGGTAAAATAACTCACAATAAGCTAAGGTCAATTTATTAATAAAGGAAGAAACACTTTTTTTATAAATTTAGTGGAGCCTAAGTGTACAGTATTTATGAAGTCTACATAGTGTAATGTGCAGTAATGTTCTAGTTCTGCAAGCTGTATGCCTGGTAAGTGTTCTAGACAGTTGTGCCATTTTTTATCTTTTATACCATCTTTTTACTGTACCTTTTCTATGTTTAGACCTGTTTAGATACACAAATTCTTACCATTGTGTTACAATCGCCTACAGTATTCAGTAAGTGTCAGGCTGTACCATATGGCCTATGTGTGCAGTAGGCTATAGCATCTAGGTTTGCGAACTTGCCTAACGACACATTTCTCAGGGTGTATTCCTGTCATTAAGGGACATATGACTGTGGCAGGAGGGAGAACGTCTCCATTCCTGATATGTCTTCCACATGGTAGGAAGCACACCCTCCAGCCCCCTCTCTTACCTTTCTCTGCCCTTTACTCACTGTTCCCTGGGTGAGGGGAAAGAACTTACCTGATTATAAATTTGGCACAGTTTCTCCTCTCTTCTATCTGCAGCCTACGTGCAGAGAAGAGTTTCTTCTGCTCCTCCAGGCTGCATGTCTCCCTGGGCTACACCCCCTTAGAAGTGTGCTTCCGACTGGCCAGGACCCCACACCATCTGCCTGGCTGACAAACTCTTGCAGGCCTGTGGCTTGGGCGATGTAGCCTCTAACCAAAACCAAGGCGATGTTCTGGCCTCCGTCTGCCCCTGTTTTGCTTTGAGCTGCCTTCACCTCTGGCATTTCTGATCCCTTTGCTCTGCTCTGTTTTGTCCTCCTGGACAATGACCCTCTCCTAACATACTACATGATTTACTTATTAAGGTTTATTTTTTGTTGTCTCCTCCAGTTGGAATGCAAACTCCAGGAAACCACGCCTTTACAGCTGTATCATTCACTGGGGTCTCTTCCTGCCTAGATCAGAATCTGACACATTGGAGGTGCTTTTTGTTGAGTGAAGGAATTCACAGATTATTAGGAATTATGGTGGATGCTATTTATTAAGCTCCCAGAGACTCAAACTTGAAGATAAAGCATAATAAGACTCATCCAACAATGATCGAAAGGGTGTCATCAAGCAGAATACGACTGCGTGATGAAATGACGACAGATGGCGCCTGCTGGACGACAGGAGGCGGATGGCTACGTGGGGCGGGGGAGGGCAGGCAGGTGCATTTAGGCCCATTCTCCTGCCTGCTCAACACAGGTCGTGTCCTTTGCATTTCAGCACGCTAATAAAAACCATCAGCATGACCGCCTCAGTTCCCTCTGGTACTTCTGAGGGAATATGATATGAAAAAAGAAGCAACAACAAAATAATGGATTTTGGTTTTGTAAAATGCTAGATAAATCAGAATCTAGTATTTTGCTTTATCTCTGCAAAACAACAATTAAAGAACAGTTCAGTATCATCTAGTATAGCAAGACAGATTTGATTACAGTGTATTATACTCTACAGTCTTTGGTTTTCAAATTTAATTTATGGGCTCTGTCTTATAGCATGTTGCTAAGGGAATCAGAGGTTTTTTTTTTTTTTTTTTAAACTAGATGAAATGCTGTTGGGACCTTAGATCTTCAAAATGATTTTGAATTCAAAACACTAACAACACCACAGAGTGTAGCATCAATTCTCATGTCTTATGAATCTGAACATTTCTATGTTTCCTAACTACGCAAGACCAAATATATACACATGAACACAAATATATAAATTCATGAAGATGTCAGTATCTCACTTTACATATATAAACATCTTATGTTTCATGTTATTGAAAATAGGCATTTATAACTTTTTATTCTTTCTACTCACAGAACCTAATAATTTCTTTTATTTTTTAAATAGTCACACTTAATAAATGAAATCCCACAAAAATGAAATTTTATGACAATAATAAAGCTATACTTAAAGCTTATAGTTTATACTTAAAGTTTTACTTGTAGTTTTAAACTTTAAGTTTTTCAGCAGCCTTTTAAGTATAAGTTTAAAATTCTGTTGCCAGCTTCAGGTGTGTAAGATTTTGCACAGCTTCCAGAGGTGTAAATAACTCCATCGCACTTGCTTAATCACTGTTGGAACGTGCTACTGCATACCTAATTAGCTCGGTGTTCATCATGGTAAGGATGCAAGTGGCTCGCCGTGCTAATAATTTTCATAATTTGGACTGTCAAAGAAATCATGCTTAGATTAAAAATTCTGGAGAAGATCCACACAGGAAAATGAACAAAATCTTTTTCTCAAGACCACAGGAAGAAGATCTAAGTGATTTTTTTTAGAACTATTGTCTTTATTGCTATTGAAATCATTAAATTTAATGAACCATGTTAATGTAATGTTGAATTTGAGATTCTAATAGCATAAATTGCAGTGATGGAAAGTTTTATATTTTCAATTCTGAGTTCACTTTCCTTTACTATGGCATACGTACGTATTTTATAGAATAATATATAAAATGATAGCTTCATGCAGGACAAAAGACTCTGGGATATCTTAGACTTTATTTCTAACTCTCCCACTAATTCCTTATCTATGGTCACATGATACCAAATATCTCAGTGAGTGAGATGTTTTATACATGAATTAGCCTCAATAAGATGTGAAGGATTAAGTCAATAGCTTAGATTTTACCAGTTAGTTGACTGGATTGTTGTAACATGGACCCAGTATATTGGACACAAGCATTTTAGTCTTCTGTTCATAGAATTCACTAAATGAAATAGCATTATACTCTCTTGTAGTTATTTTGTCCAGTATCTAAACAACAATAAACAATCAAAGCACTTTGGAACTGGAAAGGATCTTAGAAATGAAATTGTCATGTTCTTTTTTTACTAACAGATGAAGAAATGGAAACCAGCCCAGGTAAAGTGCTTTGCTCAAGGCTAAATAACCCATTGATAAAAGAGCTAAAGCTGATCTAAAGTTCACTTCAGGAGGCAAGTGGTTCCACGTTTCCATCATAGAAGATGTCAACATTTATCCTCAGGACATGGCAAATACAAATGTTCTGTTTAGTAGATAAGAAGCCTCCTTTCATGTTATTTCCTTCAAACATTCTTCAGGCCCAAAGTCAGAGCATGAAGGTCTCCACAAAGAAGAGAAAAGAATGCGTGGCCTCTTAACACGTGAGAGCCACTATCTCAGCTGGCACGGATGAAGTTCGTGGTGGTCAGGTTTTCCTGAAAACTTTAGGTTGGGCTGGATTAAATAGCTTTGGCCAAATTTTGTTGAAATGTGAAAAAACTATCCTTTGCCCAACTATTACTCTGTAAGCCTCTCCAAATGAAGGAAGGAAGAGATCTATTCAAGAGATGATTTGAATAGATGATCCTCTTTTCACTCTAGAAGTTTAGAGAATCTGGCAAACTAACACTGGTCACAGCAAGATCGTTTGTGGATTTGGACATATAATTTATAAAAGTCAGCGTCAAGTAGCTGTGATTTTGCTGTTATGTTGGTTTTTATTTCAGAAGATACTGTTGCTAGAAATTATGTGCTGAGAAAGCATCTCACAGAAGTACACGTGGCAGTCCATCTCGAGAGACTGAGCACACTAGGATTGTGTGTGAGTGCGTGTATGTGCGTGTGTGTTGGGGCGAACTGTGGGAAAACCTGAACTCTAAATGAATAAAGTAACATTGAGGGAAGCTCGAGGGACTGGTTAAATTTAGCAAAGTATTTTCTCTGATGTGCTTCTGGAGCTTGTAAACCCGAAACAAGAAGAAAAATAATATTCTAACTGTTTCCCAGGTGAGTCAGAGAATTGAGATTCAGGCAGATTTGAGAGCGGGTATTTAAAATGAAACCGAGTAAGCAGTGGAAGCTTTGGCTGAGGTCAGACTGCTGGGATGCTACTCTTCTATGACTTGGGACCAAAATGCCAGCTGCTCACTGAGATGGCTACTGTCTGTTTGAGCCTGTTTAACTGGGCAGTGCCCTCAGGAAAATCCATGCTGACCAAGATGCAGAAAGAGGGACCTGATTAATTCTCATGCCTGAAATAACTAACAGACAGATAAAATATATAAAACAGTGTTGCTCAAGACACTGGACATGAGACAGTGAAAGGCGGTGATCCCTAAGAAAGAGGAGACTCGTGTGAGGGGAGGTCTGAAATTGCCCCGGTTCGCTGCCAGGAGAGGGTCTGCAGGCAGCAGAGCAAAAAGGGAGATCTAGGCAGAGCGCAGTGGTCTCCCCAAG
The DNA here is from genome assembly GCA_963575035.1 of Avahi laniger. Classification (NCBI taxonomy): domain Eukaryota; kingdom Metazoa; phylum Chordata; class Mammalia; order Primates; family Indriidae; genus Avahi; species Avahi laniger. The sequence goes on along the minus strand of CAUYSK010006000.1, from coordinate 19,139 downwards.
TTGAGGAGACAGAGCAGGGAGTCTGGGGAGCCCAAGGCTGCTAGAGGTCCAAGGGCAGAGTCCTGGAGAAGAGAGAACCACAGAGAAACAGAACTCTGGAGTTGGCGGCAGGCCTCTTTCATCTTCAGCTGAGTACTGATTGGCTCAGGTGTGTAAGGACACTGCCTGAGTCTGGAGAAGAAACCATCTGAGAGTATTAGCAGCACGTTCCAAGGAATACCCATGGCTTAGGAATAGTGCCTGCTGCCACCAGCCCAAGTGGAAAATGTCATAAATTATGGGTTACTGTGTAGAGTACTCAGAAGGGTTTGCCTTAGTGGGGCAAAATTATACCTTAATGAAACACTGCCTTGGTTCTACTCAACAAAGCTTCATCACATCTGTAGGAATCCAAAAATGGCTAGTACCCAATGAGTTAAATTTACAATGACTTTACATAGAAGCTATGCAAAAAAGCAGGGAACTTAGACCTGTGGTGAAAAGAGAAATCGATCGCTCAAGACTGACACAGAGATGACACAGATGACAGAATCAGTAGATGAGGACATTAACACAGCTATTACAACGGCATTACATATATTCCAGAAGCTAGAGGAGAGACTGGACATGTTAAATAGAGACATGGAAGACATAAAAAGGTCCTTAGTGGACTCCAGAGATGAAAACTAACATGTCTGAGATTAAAAAGATACTGGAAGGAAATTATGCTGGATTAGACATTGAAAAGCAAAAGATTAATGTACTTGAAGACATAACAATAGGAAGCATCAGAATGGAAAAGGACTGGAAAACTGTCAGCGTTGCTGAGCTGTGGGGCAGCTTCAAACATTTGTGTAAGTGGGATTCTCAAAGGACAGAGGAGAAGGAGGCAAGAAGAAATAATGGCTGACAATTTTCCAAATTTGATGAAAACTATAACCACAGGTCCAAGAAAACCAACAAACCTCAAGCACAAGAAATATGAAGAAAATCACACCGAGGCACATTGCAATCAGATTGTTTAAAACTTGTGATAAAGATCTCAAAGGCAACCAGAGAATAAAAGACACATTTACTATAAAACGAGACACCTTTGCCCAGGAAAAATATTTTCCAAAAGTGAGCATAAAATAAAGACTGTCTTATATATACAAAAGAATTTATAACTATCAAACCTGCACTTCAGGAAATGTGAAAAGAAGTCATTCAGCAGAAGGAAAATGACACCAGATGAGAATTTGGAGCTACACAAAGGAAGGAAGAGCATCAGAAATGACAACTATATGGGTAAATATAAAAACTTTTTTTCTTATTATTTAAGTCTCTAGAAGATAATTAACTGTTTAAAGCAAAAATAATAGCAATGTACTGTGGAGTTTATAATATATAGAAATAAAAGCTATGATATAGCACAAAGGTTAGGAGGGAAGACGGAAAAATGTTGCTGAAATATTCTTATATTTGAAGTATTATAATCTCTTTTGGAAGTTCCAGTATGGTAAGTTAAAATATATACTAGAAACTTCAAGGCAAGCACTAAAATAACATAACAAATATTCAGAGCTAATAAATAAGATAAAAGGGAATCCTAAAAAATACTTAACCCAACAGAAGATTTTAACAACCATATCAAAATCACATTAAAAGCAAAAGGCAGATATTATCATATTATATATTAATAAAAGATGTCAAAATTATAAGCTACCTCCAAGAAACATACTTTAAAGATAAAGACATAAATAGGTTCAAAGTAAAAGAGTGAAAAAAGATAAATAATGACAACATTAATCAAAAGAAAGCTGGTTTTACTCTAGAGGCTGAGGCAGGAGGATCACTTGAGCCCAGGAGTTCGAGACCAGCCTGGGCAACATAATGAGACACCATCACAAAAAGAAAAGAGAGAAAGGAAAGAAAAGAAAGAAAGAAAGGAAAGAAAGAAAGAAAGGAAGGAAGGAAGAAAGAAAGAAAAGAAAGGAAGGAAGGAAGAAAGAAGTTGGAATGGCTATATTAGTATCAACAAAGTAGATTTCAGAGTACATAAATTTACCAGGGATAAAGAAGGTCATTTAATATTGATAAAGGGGTCAATTTATCAAGAGGACATAATAATCCTAAACATTTATGCACCCAATAACAGAGTTTCAAAATACATGAAGCAAAAACAGAACTACAAGAAGAATCAGAAAAATCCATAACTATAATTACAGGGATTTCAACACCATTCTCTGAATAACTGACAGAACAAGTAAACAAAATAAATTAGTAAATATATAGAAAACTTGGACAACATTCTCAATCAATTGATCTAAATGACACTATTAATCACTGACCCAGTTGACATTTACGGAACTCTGTAACTAACAGTAACATACACAGTCTTTAAAGTGCACATAGAACATTACCAAAATAGATGGCATTCTTGGTTATAAAACAAGTCTGAATAAATTTAAAAGAATTCAAGTTATACAGGTATGCTATTTGGCCACATAAATTTAAATTGGAAATTATAACAGAAAGAGATCTGGAAATATCCTCAAATATTTGGAAAATAAAATCCATGTGTTAAAGAACAAATACAAAAAAATGTAAAATATTTTTAACTGAGTGAAAATTAAATATGTCAAAATTTATGGGCTGCAACTACAGTAGTATTTAGAAGGAAATTTAGAGCACTAACATTCCTATTAGAAAAGAAGAAAGATCTGAAGTTCATAATCTCAGAAACTAGAAAAAGAATAGCAAATGCAAACCAAAGTAATCAAAACAAAGTAAATAATAAATCTCTGAGTAGAAATTAATGAAATGTAAAACCGAAAAATAATAGAGAAGATCAATGAAACCTAAGACTGGTTCTTTGAGAAGATTAATAGTATTGACCTCTGGAGAGAATGATCACGCAAAAAAGAGAGAAGACTCAAATTCCTACTTACAGGAATGAGAGTGGTAATACCACCACAGATTCTACGTTAAAAATAAGAGAGAAGTTAGCAAGAACATTATGCCATTATTCTGGGAAATGGAAAAATCTCTTGAATGATACAAGCTATCGAAGCATACTCATAAGGAAACAGACAACCTGAATATCCTTACATATATTCTCATTTTATTTTTCAAATAAAGCTGGCATTGTTAATCCTTTTACAAAATAAGAACACTACAATAAAGCCACATATGTAACTTCAGCAAGGTCTTTCTTTTTTTTTTTTGATAGTCTCACTCTGTCACCCTGGCTAGAGTGCAGTGGCATCATCATAGCTTACCACAGCCTCAAATTCCTTGGCTCAAGCAATCCTCTTACCTCAGCCTCCTAATTAGCTGGGACTACAGGCCTGTGCTACCCTGCCCAGCTAATTTTTCTATTTTTTTGTAGGAGTCTTGCTATGTTGCTTGAGCTGGTCTTAAACTCCTGGCCTCAAGTGATCCTCCCACCTCGGCCTCCCAGAGTGCTAGGATTACAGGTGTGAGCCACAACACCCAGCCTCTTGTAGCTAGTAAATGCTAGAATCAGATTTTGTATCCAGGGTTGACTGACTCAAAGCCCATTCTTTCATCTCTATATTACCATTCTGAATGAATGAATGAAGTGAACAAATAAGTATTTTCAATAGGAAACAGTTTAAATTCCATACAGAGATTAAATTTGTATATATATGTGTATACATATACACTAGAATTTTATATACACTATATATTAAAGTTAATATACTTTATAAATGCTATATATGCATATACATATTAGAAAACTATGCAATAGAAGCTTTGAAATTTTAAAATATTTTCATATGTTATTTTGGGAAAGTAAAAAATAGCTGTGACAAATTATAGGAAGAAAATTTTTTAAGTTATAATTCAGGATCAACGAACACTGCAACAGACTGATATGGTTATTGCTTTTTTAAAGCATGAGTTATTGATTATGATTAGCCAACTATTAAGCAAGTCTAAGTGGGAAGAGCATGCATAGCGCAGTTGCATGTACCTAATTTGAATCTTGGTTCTGCTCTTATTACCTATTATTATTTAATCATTCTAAGTTTTAGTCATGTCAGCTATAAGAATGGGGGTGCAATGCCACCTTAAATAATTATTGTGAGGATGAAGGTTAATGTATTAATGTATTACTGGGTTAATGTATTAACCCAGTAATAGGCAGAAAGAATGACAATAAATGACAGATACTATTAATATTATCATTATTACTATTGTTAGTGTTAGACTTCATTTCACAAGTCCATCCTACCTGGTTATTCATAAGCAAAAGAATTTCTGGGGAGAAGATGGGAACAGCAACAATAATTAAAACTAAAAACAGAGAAAGAGAGAGAGAATAATTTAAAACAAAATGTTCATCTAAAAATGGATTTAGAAAAAAGTGAGGTTTGGGTTGGAAACATTTTCTTTCTCTTTCTGTCTCCTGCTATTTATACTTTTCCAGATTTTTCCAGCTTATATTATTTCTGACTGTATTTGTTTGTTTGTTTCAGACAGAGTCTTGCTTTGCTTCCCTGGCTAGAGTGCAGTGGTGTCATCATAGCTCACTGTAACCTCAAACTCTGGGGCTCAAGCGATCCTCCTCCCTCAGCCTCCTGAGTAGCTGGGACTCCAGGCAAGCACCACCATGCCCAGGTAATTTTTTTATTTTTTGTCCAGGGGTCTCATTGTGTTGCTTGGCTGGTCTTGAACTCAATCCCCTCTTCTCTTCCTCATTAATATTTGTAAAGCAAGGGTTTAAAGTTTGAATACTTACAGGAATTATGCAAGTAAAGAGAATTATTGAGGCAGGCTGTATGGTATTTTTTTCCTCATAGAAATTATTTATTTGTGTATTAAATAAACAAGAGATGATTATGCACTACTACGGCACAAAAATTTTTCTCTCTTCTATTTTTCTGGCAACATGTGCTTACTCAGGCAATCTGGGGCTGTAGAAGTATTTCTCTACTTTAAGAAAAATAATAATGAAAACAACATAATTAACATCAATTAGCATTATACTACCACACTGGAGTTAGTAGCACTGGTGAGAATGGAGAAAATTGAGGAGGTACATGCCATCTACAAGGGGTAGGTATTACTTAACTCCAGATGTTTATTGACATGCAAGAATATGGGTCCAGTATTGCCAGATCTTGCAGTTTTCAAAAGAAGCCAGAAATCTAGGCAAGAAAATTCTCAGTTTCTAAATGTCTTAAAAAATAACTGCTCAGGCTTATCGAGCACGTCTGAGGACTGGATCCTGCCTTTAGGCCTCCAGGTTAGGTTCCTGCTATTGAGAATCCCAGTTTCTCTGATAGTCCTTGCTGGGCAGGCTGCCTAATGAATAGAGTCTGATTACAAGAAAACAAGTAGCCTTTTACAATCTCTTAATGATCTACAGTAATATTCTTATTTATTCATTTGTCAATAAACAGAACTTCTGCCAACTAATTAACCAAAATATTTTGTAAAATGTAAATACATTTCTTTCATAAACTAACTAATGGATTCATTCATTTATTCAATGACTATTTTAAAAAATGTTTTATTTTTAATTATTATGGGTACATAATAGTTGTATATGTTTATGGGGTAACATGTCACATTTTGATTCAAGTATAAAATGTATAATAATCAAATCAGAGTAATTGGGGTGTCCATCACCTCAAGCATTTATCATTTCTTTGTAACATTCCAGCTCTACTCTTTCAGTTATTTTGAAATATACAGTAACTTATTATTGATGATAGTCACTTTGTTTTGCTATCAAATGTTATTCATTCTAACTATCTAACTATATTTTTGCATCTGTTAACCATCCCCACTTATCCCCCTCCTTCCACTGCCCTTCCCAGACACTGGTAACCATCATTCTACTCTCTATCTCCTTGAGATCAATTGTTTTAATTTTTAGCACTTACATATGAGTGAGAATATGTGAAATTTGTCTTTCTGTGCTTGGCTTATTTCACTTATCATAATGTTCTCCAGTTCCATCCATGTTGTTGCAAACGACAAAATTTCATTCCTTTTTACGGCTGAATAATATTCCACTATGTATATGTACCACATTTTCTTTATCCATTCATCACTTAAGATGGACACTTAGGTTAGGTTGATTCCAAATCTTGGCTACTGTGAATATTGCTGCAATAAACATAAGAGTGTGATATCTCTTCAATGTACTCATTTTCTTTCTTTTGGGTATATACTTAGCAATGGGATTGCTGGATCATATGGTAATTCAATTTTTAGATTTTGAGCAACCTCCATGCTGTTTTTCACAGTGGCTATACTAATTTACATTTCCACCAAGAGCGTATGAGGGTTCCCCTTTCTCCACATCCTCCCTGGCATTCATTACTGTCTTTTGTATAAAAGCCATTTTAACTGGAGTGAGATGATATTGTAGTTTTGATTTGCATCTCTCTGATGATTAATGATGTTGAACAATTTTTCATATACCTGTTGGCTATCTGTATGTCTTCTTTTGAGAAATGTCTATTCAGATTCTTTGCCCATTTTTACATCAGATTATTTGATTATTTCCTATCAAGTTGTTGGAGCTCCTCATATATTCTAGTTAATAAACCCTTGTCATATGGGTAGTTTGCAAATAATCTCTCCCATTCTGTGGGTTGTTTGTTCACTTTGTTGATTCTTCTTCCTTTGTTGCACAGAACTTGACATGATCCACGTGTCCATTTCTGTTTCGGTTGCCTGTGCTTTTGCACGCAAGACCTCATTGCCCAGACCAATGTCCTGGAGAAGTTCCCCACAGTTTTCTTTTAGCAGTTTCATTGTTTCAGGCTAGATTTAAGTCTCTAATCCATGTTTATTTGATTTTTGTATGTGGTAAGAGATAGGGCTAGTTTCATTTTTCTGCACATAGATATCCGGTTTTCTCAGCACTATTTATAAATATACTGTTCCTTCCCCAATGTATTTTTTTGGCACCTTTGTTGAAAATGAGTTCACTGTAGATGTGTAGATTTATTTCTGGGTTCTCTATTCTGCTCCATTGGTCTGTTTGCCTGTTTCTATGCCAGTTTGGGTTGCTGTTTTGGTTACTATAGCTCTGTAATATAATTTGAAGTCAGGTAATATGATCCCTCCAGGTTTGTTCTTTTTGCTCAGCATGGCTTTAGCTATTTTGGGTCTTTTGTGGTTCCATATAAATTTTAGGGTTTTTCTTTCTATTTCTGTGAAGAATGTCATTGGTATTTTGGTAGGGATTGCATTCAATTTGTAGATTGCTTTGGGTAGAATGCACATTGATTCTTCCAATCCATAAACATGGAATATCTTTCCACTTTTTTGTGTCCTCTTCAATTTCTTTCATCAGTGTTTTGCAGTTTTCATTGTAGAGATCTTTCACTTCTCTGCTTAAATTTATTCCTAGGAATTTTACTTTATTTGTAGCTACTGTAAATGTGATTCCTTTTCTGGTATCTTTTTTAGATTGTTTGCTGTTGGCATATAGAAATGCTACTGATTTTTGTATATTGATTTTGTATTCTGAAACTTAACTGAATTTGTTTATCCATTCAATTACTAATTTTTGAGCATATATTATGATCAAAGCACTGTGGGTAATACCAAGATAATTAAAATATGGTTGCTGCTCTCTTAATCATGTCTTTTTTTTTTTTTTTTTTTACTTGGAAAAGACATTGTTTAAATGACTCTCCTGTTTGGTTCAAAGAATTTTGCTTTACCTTCCATTTGTGTATATGACATTAGTAAGCTTTTTAAAGGTCAGAGGAAAGGAAGGCTTTAAAGGTAAACAGATAAGTCTTACTGACAGTCAATCAAGAAACTTTTGTATGGGAAACTTTATCTAGCAACAAACAAATGCTGTAATGGTCTGCAAATTGTAAGTGATTGCCAAACTACCCTGCTTATATATTGCACACCTTCACAAACATTACTTTGCTGTCAACTAGATAAGCTTAGAGTGTGTTATATAGATCAACCAAGTGACTTTTTTAATGAAAAGTTCCTAAGATTCTTACTTCCAAATACATGCTTACAATATTTTGATGTCATTCTGAAAATTTTGCCTTTATTCAGGTATAGCAGACTGAGTACAAAATGCTTTCAATATTTTTAATATTATAGCCAGGATTATTTCATTTCATTTACAACTTACTGCAGTGAATAAAGCAAGTTGCCTAACTCTCTTTAAACACATTATTTTATGCATAATAGGGTAATTATGTTAAATGGGTACACTATCAGTGGACTTCTTGGATGAATGAATTTTCTCGGGCTAAAGAAATGCCGAAATGCATGTTATACTGTTCTGTCTTGGCACATTAGGCTGGAATTTAATTACCTTGTGCAAAAAGTTGTAACAAAATCTCATCTGTGTAACTTTTCTATATTTTCTTGTGTGAATAAGTGGATGCTTTCTACAGCTTAAGCCCAAAACCCACAAACAAGATCATATAATGAAATCAAACTCCATCAAGAATCAAATACAATGAAGATAATTTGCCATACGAATTGGAAAGGGTAGCATGCTCTTAGAAAAACTGCTATTTCCAGTGTGTAAGACAGAGCCTGAGTTATATTAGAAGTTATCCTCAGAGGCTTGTAGTTTCCTCTCTTTTTGTTCTCTTTGATTTAGCCTGTTGTCTTTCAATCCTTTATTAATAGTCCCGCTTCCTGTTTGTCATCTGTCATTCCCATCTCATTTTAAAAAAATGCTGTTTTCTGTAGCCAGATCTGGAAAATGTGTATATATTACAGTGCATACGTGGCAGAAAAAGCAGGTTTATTGAATCCTACAGCCCCAATTTCCCCGTCACCCGAAGAACCACTCAACTGCTCTTTGGACAACTGCAGTGTGCTCTGCTCTTCCCCTCCATAAAATCAGTTACCAAATACTTCATATCCCGTCTACGTTAAGAGTCTTCAGCCTGTGCTGCAGTGTCCAGCTCAGCTCTCCCGCTGTGCCCAGGTCTTTGCGGGGCCCACGAATGCCTCTGGCCTCTCCGCAGGGCCTGTGGATGTGCCACCACCTCTGCTAAGAAGGTTCCTCCCCTCGTTCCCAGGCCGGACTCTTGCATCGCCTTCAGAATCAGGGCCATCAGCTTCTCAAAAGTGTTTGCTGGCAGCTCTCTGAGACTGGGCTGAGCGCTCCTCTGTGTGTCCCCAAAGTCTCAGCACTTCAGCGATTTCATGTTTCCCTGCCCTCCCCTCGCTGAACATAAGCTCTCCGAGGGTAGACACTGCATTATTCACTGGTGTGTCCTCAGTATCTAACTCAGAGCCTGGAGCGTAGCAGCGTTCAGTATAAACCCTTGAATAAATAAATACCGTGCACGGTGATAAGAAATGGCAGTAACGCGGGTCACCATTTACCGAGTTTCTGCTCGGCAGGAAGCTCCCTGGTATATGTCATCCCCAGCGCTCACAGCACCCTGCCACGTCCTCATTTTACAGTTGAGGAGAGTTACGATGCACGCCCAAAGGTCACACACCGAGAAAATGCCAGAGCCACAGCTTAAATCCAGACCAATTATGCTGTCACGATGCCACCACAGCCTCTTTCTAGAGGGACAGTTGTGCTCTTCAGGGGCCCTTCGGCGCAGCCTGTGTGGGGAGCGCGATGGGGGAACGGCGGGAGCCGTCCTCACGGCAGGGCCACGCGGAAGTGGTCTCCACCAGCGCATCCGAGAGCGACTTCTGGACAAGGCTGCCCGTCACAAAAACAGAAAGGACACAAGAAGAGGCTGGGGCTCTCCCCACGCCCACTCAGGACCCTCCGGAGGGCACTGCCTCAGCGACCGGACACTACCCACTGACCAGTGAAGCCCGAGCCTGTTGGAGACTATCGGCCGGATCAGCAACAGGAGGAGAAAAATGAATCTAGCCTGGGCGACCGAGACTAATATTACTCAGTTCACCACTGCCTCAGGTTTGTAACCCAGTACGAGGATCTTAATTATAAGACTAATCTAAATAGAATTCCACTTAGGGCTCACTCTTTTGCAGTCCATTTAAATGAATTCAACCATAGGATGTTACAAGTACATCCAGTTGGAGGCTTCTAGTGCAATTGGAAATTGTGAAATTATTACCAATGTAGACATTTGTGTTTATAATTATGGTTCATAATTAATGTTCCTAAGTAATACTTTAGGTTCTCACCTCCATCTGCAGTTTTCTAAATGAAAGATTTCATACCCTAGACTGCAAAATATCAGGGGCAGGCCATGAATCACTAAGATTAATAATATTCCACTCGGAAATTTTGAAAGGCTGAGGTTAAAGTAAAACTCACAAGAAAATTAGTCATGTTTAGTGGATTAAACCTTTCAGGGGAAGAGCAGACTTCACATAATAAACACAATCTTTTTAATTAAAATGTTTTACCGTATAGAATGCTAATCCTCTTCAAGAAAGGAATTCTTGAGTGTCACTAAAACGTTAAGGAAATATATAGAAGGCCAAACCCATCTGATTTCTGAATTGCTACTGCGTTTAATCCAATTTAAGAGTTAGGTGGGCAGTGACTGCCCAGTCTTATTTTGAGCTTCCATTAGGAGCCAGGGCTTTGGCATACACCTGTCTCATGCAGGTTATGATTAACTTCACAGGCCAATAAATAGCTTGCACATGACAGTTGCTCAAAAGTGTCTGCGGAATTAATGAAGGTAGGTTAAATAAACTTTCCAATTTTACACGCTCAGTGCGTGCCAGGACTAGGATTTGCACGCTGAGACATAACAGTTCTGAGAGGAATGAAACCTTGACTGCTTCCCACCAATAAGAATGGGCCTCCCAGCAATCTCATGAAAACCTCTTATTTACATTTATTTCTAGACACCTTCAGAATAATCCTTCCTCCCTTTTCCCTGATTATTTGGATATTTCAAGTCAAAGTGGTTTGGGAATGATTGCACAAAGAATTAAAAATGCCATTTTCCCCCTATTCTTTCTGCCAATAGGAATATCTGTCCCACAGGGAACAGTGCAAATCCTTTGCTATTTGGGTGGGGGAAAGAACAGACAGGTGCTCCTGACTGTTGGCCAGGAGCACTTCTACAGAAGAAAGGCAAAGTGCAGCTGACGACTGAGCTAATGGAAATTCCAATATCTAGGGCTTCACCTGTTAAGGAAAGAATGATGATTCAATAAGAGGTGTTGTGACAACTGGCTAAAGATTTTGGAAGAAAATAGTTAGATTCCCTAATTGACTTCACAGGCCAAAATTGATTCTAAATGACATTTAGTATCATAAATTTTTAGAAAGGAAATATAAATAATGGAAATAATTTTTATGTAATCTTGGGGTAAGAGAGATCTTTCTAAGTGTATTTCCAAAAGCAGAAATCATAAAGTAAAAATTGTTAGATTTGGGTATTAAATTTTGTTACATAATAAAGCATATCTGTAATATGAGAGAAAACATTCCATATGCTTAATAACAAAATGAATTCTTATAAATAAGTGCAAGAAATATCACACTACAAGAGAACAATGGACAAAGACTGCTAAATCCATCAGTATGAAATATTGAATAGTTTAGAAACAATTTCTCTCAAAAATTTTTTAAAGACCGAGAAATGTTGCAAAAAATATAACAAATATCTCTTCGTACTCATCCTTTAAGGAAGTAAGGGCCAGAAAGAAAGAGGAAGCAGGAAAGGCAGGTAGGTCAGGTGATGGGGCCATCGGGTCTCCTGAAGGCATTCTTGTTTCCTGAAATTTTGAGTAATACACGGCGTGAGGACTGGACACAAGTCCTTGAGTCCACACCAAGTAGGGAGTTGGAATGAAGACTTCTGCTTAAAGCCGGGAGTCCCAAAGGCCAGTGCTCTTAGCAAAAAGGTAGGTTAGAAAGTAATGCACCTGTGCGGGAGGCCGCAATAATATTATTAATGGCAACAGCTGTGTTTAATTAGGGCTCTCCAGGTGCCAGACACAGTTCTAAGTGCTCTCTGCATTGCAATAATTCACTTAATAGTCACAACTCTTTCACCCCAATTTTACTGCTGAGAATACGCTAGAGAAGCTGAGTAACCTGCTTACCCCGATACACTGTTAGTAAGTGTGGGATTCAGGCAGTCTGGCTCTAAGAAGGGAGAAAAGTCTCCCTCCTGGCAAGGAATTAGCATTCAGAATACATAAAGAACTCCTCCAAATCAATAGGAAAAAGATAAACAACTCAAGAGAAATCAGATGGAAGATATTAACAGGAAATCCATAGAAGAGAAGACGTATATTGTCAAATTAATATAGGAAAGACAACCCAATGTTACAAATGCAGATTAAAAGTCCGACAATGTCAAGAATTGGCCAGCATGAGGAACAATGTGACTTCTATTTCTGACTGATTAAAATGTAAACTGACATCACCACTTTGAAGAATAATCTGGCAATATCCTGTGCGTTTATCTGAAAGTATCTTCTTTACTACTGCCTTGCTCTCAAGACTGATGATGTCAAAATGTTACCTCCTTTATGAAGTCTTCATAAATCCATGGGCCTAGCATAGCAGCATTTCTCAAATTTCCAACATTATTCTACTACTCATTGCAACACATGATTCACTGCCTTCTGTCAGTAGTTTTCATCTGCTACTTAAGGGCCTGGGTGGTGTTGTTTTATAATTTTTCATTCCTAGCACCTAAGTAGGAGCTAAATAAATGTTGCTGGTTTGAGTATAAAAAGGACTAATGTAACCAAATAAACCATATTTTGGCTTTCTCACTTTTTCATTAGCATATGTCAGATGCATTCTGACAATCCAATTACAGTGAGCAAAACATATCTTAGGGCAAACAAATCTTCAGTATTTTTGCCTTTTGTAGATTTGTTCCATATTTTCTTGAAATTAAAATTGAGCATGACATATTTTATTTAGAAAAGTAAGAAAATGGATTACTGTACATTAATGTCAAATTTTATCTTTATCAAATCAATTTTAAAAACTGTATGTATTCTATTGAACATCCCCAAATGACATAGGCCTAAGGCTGTAATTGACTTTTGATAAACATATGACTGAATTATTAAAATGTTTTAGTTTAGTGTATAAATCTATATATTAAAGATATTAAGAGAGACAATATAATCTTTCTCTAGAGTTTAGTGACTACTCATGATTTCCGCTGCTATATGATTCTTAAATACACATTTTAACCCTGATTGCTCAATGCATATTCTTTCTTTTTAATTTTTTCTATTTTTTTAACCTCTAGTTATAAGGGTAACATATACTCTTGGTAGAAAAGAATTTTAAAAAAAAGAAAGAATAGGATTACCTGTAATACTAACACTGAGAGTTAAGACAATCACTGTTAACACTTTGATATGTGATTAGTCTAGTCTTATTTATATAATATGAAAGTCTTACTGTGCATATAATAAACATGCTATTTTCAAAATTTGACATAAGTATCCTTTTGTTAATATTGTTAAATATTGCTATACAATATTCCATCAAATAGATTCATCATAATATAATTAACTATTCCCCTAGTTTGGTGGAATGCTTTGATTTTCTGTTTCTATTTTTTCTAGCTTATCAGTAAACCCTGCAATGTACATCTTTGTGGATAATGATTTTGGGGGGGTCTATTTATTTTGATTTTTTATGTTTGTGCAAATTTATGGGGTACCTGAGACATTTTGTTACATGTATGCAATACATAGTGATGCAGTCAGGATACTCAAGGTATCCATCACCTGAGTACAATACAGTTTTGTTAAGTACAGTCGTCCTACTCTGCTGTCAAACACTGAATTTATTCCTTGTATCTTACTGCATGTTGGTATGCTTGAACCCACTTCCTTTCATGCTCCCCATCCCCCCACTCACTCTTCCTGATCTCTGTTACCTATTTTTCCACTCTCTACCTCCATGTGTTCAAATTTTCTAGCTCCCACACATACGTGAGAACATATGATATTTGTCTTTTTGTGCTTGGCTTATTTCACTTAAGATAATGACTTCCAGTTCCATTTGTGTTGCTGAAAATGACATTATTTCATTATTTTTAATGGCTGAATAGTATTCCATTGCATATATACACCACCATTTCTTTATCCATTCACCTATGGATGGACACTTAGGTTAATTCCATATATTTGCTATTGTGCATAGAGCTGTAATAAATGTGTGAGTGTAAGTGTAGTTTTGATATATTCATTTTTTTTCTTTGGGTGGATACCCAGTAGTGGGATTGCTGGGTAGAATGGTAATTCTATTTTTAGTTTTTTGAGAAATCTCCACATTGCTTTCTGTAGTGGCTGTACTAGTTTGCACTTCTACCAACAGTGCATGAGAGTTTACTTTTTGCTGCATCTTCATCAATATCTGTTATCTTTGTCTTTTTAATAATAGCCATTTTGACTAGGGTAAAGTGATATCTCATTGTGGTTTCAATTTTCACTTCTCTGATGATTAGTGATGTTGAGCATTTTTTCATATACCTGTTGGCTGTTTGCGTGTCTTCTTTTGAGAAATGTCTATTCATGTTCCTTGTCTGCATTTTAATAGGATTGTTCTATTCCTATTGAGTTGTTTGAGTTTCTTGTATATGCTGGATATTAGTCCCTTGTAAGATGAATAGTTTGCAAATATTTTCTTCCATTCAACAGGTTGTCTCTTCACTCTGTTGATTATTTCTTTTGTTGTGCAGAGGCATTTTAGTTTAATTAAGTCACATGTGTCTATTTTTATTTTCATTGCCTGTGCTTTTGAGGTCTTAGTCATATATTCTTCGTGTAGACCAATGTCCAGGATAGTTTTTCCTAGATTTTATGCTAGCATTTTTATAGGTTTGAGTCTTGTGTTTAAGTAGTTAATCCATTTTGAGTTGATTTTTTTGTATAGTGAGAGATAGGGGTCCAGTTTCATTCTTTCGTGTGTGGACATCAAAATTTTCCCAGCACCATTTATTGAAGAAAGTGTCCTTTCTCCAGTGTAAGTTCTTGTTGGTTTTTCTGAAGATCAATTGGCTATAAATATGTGGCTTTATTTCTGGGTACTCTATTTTGCTCCATTGTTCTATTTTTATACAAATACCATGCTGTTTTGGTTAGTATAGTCTTGTAACATATTTTGAAGATAGGTATTATGACACCTTCAGCTTTGATCTTTTTGCTCAGGATTGCTTTAGCTATTTGTGCTTTTTTTCTTTTTGGTTGCATAAGAATTTTCGGATTATTTTATCTAATCATGTGATGAATGATATTGGTATTTTGCTAGAGATTGCATTGAATCTGTAGATTGCTTTGGGCAATATAGTCATTTTAATGATATTAATTCTTCTGATTCATGAGCCTGCGATGTTTGCCAATTTGTCTGTGTCATCTATAATTCCTTTCATGTTTTGTAGTTTTCCTTGTAGAGATCTTTCATTTCCTTGGTTAAATTTATTCCTAGTTTTTTTTTTTTTTTTTTTTTTTAGCAATTGTAAATGAAATCGCCTTCTTGATTCCTTGCTAGGCTAGGTTGTTATTGGTATATAAAAATGCTTCTGATTTTTTTTGTACATTGATTTTGTATCCTGAAACTTGACTGAATGCATTTATCAAATATAAGAGTTCTTTGGCAATATTTAGGTTTTTCTAGGTATAAAATTATATCATTAGCAAACAGGGATAATTTTGACTTCCTCTAGTCCAATTTGGATGCCTTTTATTTCTTTCTCTTGCCTGTTTGTTCTGACTAGGACTTCTGGTGCTGAGTTGAATAGGAGTGGTGAAAGTGAGCATCCATGTCTTGTTCCAGTTCTTAGAAGAAAAGCTTTTAACTTTTCCCCATTTAGTATGATGTTAGCTCTAGCTATATTTGACCTTTATTAGTTTGAGTAACTTTCCTTCTCTGCCTATTTTTTTGAGAGTTCTTATCATGCATGGGGTGTTGAATTTTACCACATGCTTTTTCTGCATCCATTAAGGTGATCATAGGGTTTTTGTCTTTCATTATGTTGATGTGATGTATCACATTTATTGATTTGTGTATGTTGAACCATCCTTGCATCCCTGGTATAAATCCCATCCTATTGTGGTGTATTAATATTATCTTTTTCATGTGCTGTGGGATTTGGTTTACTAGTATCTTGTTGAGGATTTTTGCATCTGTGTTCATCAGGGATATTAGCCTGTAGTTTTTGCTGTTGTATCCTTGTCTGGTTTTAGTATCAGGGTAACGCTGGCCTCATAGTATGAGTTAGGGAGAACTCCTTCCTCTTTCATTTTCTGGAACAATTTCAGGAGGATTGGTATTATGAGTGTGCCTGAATGTGGGCCTCAGGGTGGCATACACTGACACTGGTGTTAGTAAGCCTGGGCAGCCCAAATCTTGGCCTCTGGGAAGCTTGCTCAGAAGTCAGTAGTGGGAGTGGTGGGCCAGTTGTGTGAGCAGGTTCTCAGGCCCCTGGGCAGTTGGTGTGATGTGGGTGATGGCAGTAGTGGTGGTGGAGAAACCCACTGGAATCCAAGCAAACTGTGCTGGTGTTGGCAGTGGCTGTGACAAGTTGGGCAGGCCAGTCACCTTTCCTGCTAGTGGTGCATGTGGATGGTTTCCTGCTGTGGTGATACCAACAGGTTGTTTTGGCCCCATCTCAGATCCTGGGGTGTGAGTGGTGGTGGACAGAGCTGGGTGATTTCCAAGTCCCTGGATGGCATGCTCGAGTGTAGGGGGATGAGACTGGGCTGGTAGACTTGTCCTCAGGCTCCCTGGTAGTACATTTAGGTGCTGGCTGTGATAGAGGTAGGGTAGATGGGCGCAATTTCTAGGCTGCTGGCGGAGTGCTCAGGTGTGGGCAGAGCTGGCTGTGCTGTGGACTTGCCCCTGCGGAGGATGAGGCTACTCTCAGTGGGAGCAGTGCAGGAATCTATCCATGGGATACAGGCTTTCCTTGTGCCTTTGTCCCACAGCAGCCTGCAGCAGCAGTGGTGGGATTTGTCCTCCTGGGGAAGGAACGTGCCAGGTCTCTCCTCTCCCTCCTTGGCATTGGTGTCAGCCCTGCCCTCAGGGGAGGATGCAGATCTTTGAAGTCTGAACTTTCAGGATGGGCCCTGCTGCGAACCTGTGATCATGGAGGGCAGGGCGGGGCCGCCCTCTCAGGGGAGCTGCTCACATGGATAGCTACAGGGAGAGCTGTTTGCTTGTGCTTTGGTCGCATAGCTGCGTGAAGCAGCAGCAATGGGATTTGTCCTCACAGTGCATGAAGGTGCCCAGCCTCCCTTCTCCCTCTTTAGCTGGTACAGCAGCAGTGGAGTCAGCTCTGGGGCAGGACACAATTCTTTGGGGTCTTAGCTCTCAGAATGATGCCAAGCTGCAACTGCTCAGAAGCCTGCAGGACTCAGCAAGAGCTCCTACTCCCGGGCAATGCCTCTGAGCAGCCTCTGGCCATCTCCCTGTGTTAATCTCGAGGCCTGCGTAGGTCATGGGGTTCTCCCTGAGCTAGAATTGTAACAGTCCATGTGGGAATGTGGAGCCAGGTGGGGACTCTCACCCTTTGCCTGCATCTGGTTGTGTCTCCCGGTTCCCAGCCAATTCCAGCCAAGCAGGTTGCCCCGCTTCTCTCTCCTTTGATTTCAGTGCTTCCCGCTGCTTCTCTGTTGAATCCCAGCGCTCTCTTAGATGCTCTACTCAAGGTATGAATATCTATTTGCTATGTTGGGTCCTCTCCGTGGAGGAGGCATGTAGTAGCCGCATCTAGTCAGTCATTCTGAACCCCAGTGCTGGGTCTATTTTGGATCAAAGCGCATAATGAATTTTCTATATTTGGTTTGAAGTGCATGAACATATTACCAAATTACTTTTCATCACCTCCAACGTGGGACCTGAAAGTGGTGGTTTTATTGTATCATTGTCAGTAATGACCACTTTTTTAAAAACAGCTTTATTAGGATATCATTGACACATAAAAACTGTATATTTTTAATGTGAACTAATAAATGTTTTGATATATGTATACATTGTAAAATGATCAGCATAATCAACCTAATTAACATGTTCATTACCTCACATAGTTACCATTGTATGTGATAAGAATATTTAAGATCTATCCTCTTAGCAAATTACAAGTATACAAATATTGTTAATTATCTTTACCATCCTGTACATTAGATATCCAGAAATTATTTTGTATAACTAAAATTTTGTACCCTTTGATCAACATAATATGATCCAACAATCCCACTTATGGATATACATCCAAAGGAATTGAAATCAGGATCACAAAGAGATACCTAGACTCCCATGTTCACTGTGGCATTATTCACAATAGCCAAGATATGGTAACAATCTAAAAGTCCTTTGACAAATAAATAGATAAAGAAAATGTGGTATATACATCCAATGGAATATTATTTAGCCTTAAAAAATAACAAAGTACTGAATACAATCAGCCCTTCCATATCCATGGGTTCTATATCCATGGATTCAACCAACCAAGGATTGAAAATATTCAGAAAAAATAATGGATGTTTGTGTTTGTACTGAACATGTATAGACTTTTTTACTTACTATTATTCCCTAAATAACACAGTATTACAAATACTTATATAGCATTTACATTGTATTAGGTATTATAGGTAATCTAGTGATGATTTAAAGTATATGGGAGGATGTGCATAGGTTATGTGCCAATACTACACCATTTCACATAAGGGACTTGAGCATTCATGGGTTTTGATATTTGCATGGGTCCTAGATTCAATCCCTTACAGATACTGAGGGATGACTGTACTTTTATCTCCATCTGCCATTAGTGTACATCTATTGGATATCTGAAGGATCCTCAAACTAAACACATCAAGTATGAAACTTACTAAGTTTCTTCCTCTTCTGACCCTGCTTCTCTTGCATTTGCATTTGTTGTGACCTAGAGCATCACCATCTAGACAGCTATAAAGGTCAGAACTGTAGTGTCATCTTTGCCTCAGGTCTTTCTTATTCTCATGTGCACGAGAGCAATGTTCTGCCTCAAATCTGAACCTGTCCCCTTCTCTGCATTCCAACTGTCAGAGCTTGGTTCTTGTCTTGCCAAGGTATTATTGGACTCACCTATTTCTCATTGGGCTATTAAAAAAGCGTATTGAATTTTTTTGTACTGCATAACTAATAAAGCTGAGAGAAATGTATTGAACACAGTTGTAGAAAGAAAAAAGAATGGACATATTTGAAACTCGGACTTAGTGGGGGAGGAGGG
>CAUYSK010005999.1:0-38269 GCA_963575035.1 Avahi laniger | reverse complement strand
ACAAGGAGGTCTAGTCAAAGTCCAGAGTGCCTGCCACAGCCCCGGGGAGTGGAGAGCAAGTGCAGGGCTGTCGCCAGTACTTCTCTTTCCACAGTACCACGCAAGTCACACATCCACACTCTGGCTTCAGGTTCTCTGATTTTAAGTTTGACTTTATTGCTTATTAGCTGTGTGACTTTGGCCAAGTTGCATAATTTCTCAAAGCCTTAGTGTCTCATTTGTGAAGTGAGATTAAATATCTAGTCCACAAAGTTATTCATGACTAAATGAGCCAATCTTTAATATCCCTTGTCCCAGATATTTTGCCAGATAAACACACATGCAATAATTTTCTAGATACGGCAGTGTCCCAGTCTGTTTTATGTTGCTATAACAAAATACCTGAGATTGAGTAATTTATGAAGGAAAGAAGTTAATTTATCTCACTATTCTGGAGACTGGGAAGTCCATGACTGGGCAGCTGCATCTGGTTGGCTTCTGCTGAGGGCCTCGTGCTGTGTCATAACATAGTACAGAAGCATACGGGTAAGCAAGCAGATGCAAAGAGAGCAAACACAAGAAGTAGCCTCACTTTACAGCAACCCGCTGTTCCAATAACTATTCCAGTCCCACGAGAATGAAAACTTACGACTGTGATAAAGGCATTAATTGCTTTTAACGACCTAATCACCTCTTAAAGTCACCACCTCCCAACACTGCCATATTGGGGACCAGGCCTCATCATCTACTGGACAGCGTCCATGGATGCTGCTAAACATCCTACAATTCACAGGACACATCCCTGACCCCAGAAGAAAGAATTTTCCAATGTTACAGGTCAACTAAGACTGAGAAACCCTGTGCTGGGCTTGGGGTTGTTTGGATATATGATCCTGGATTCACTTTCTTGCAACACAGCTCTCTCACATGTGCCAAATTAAGATCAATGTCTAATATTCAGATTGTACCTGGTTATCATAATTGTTAATAGTGAAGTGCCTCACTAATGAGCTGCTGCAGCAATTGGAGGAAATCCAGTTGGCAAATATTCCCAGAGAAATTATGTGACAAGTACGACTAAGAGATCAATCAGCAACTATGGAACTGGTAGTTTCCCTGAATTGAAATAGTTCATGCAAGAAGCTTAAACTCCATTTCTAGCATCCAACTGTGCCCCATAGGGTGGAAAGGCTAGTAAGCTGAGCTGACAAGCTGTGATATCTTCTGTCGCAGCTGCTGATTCACTGGTAGCTTTGTTGCCTGCTGTATCCTAGATACAGCTAAGTAAATTGGGAACATAGTGTGTCTTGTGAGTCTTTTCATCAATTCCAAATAAAGGACCAATTAATTGAGTCAGTAGTCATGTCAAATGCATAATTATTTCTAATTCTGAATTCTCTCTTCTGTGACATTGACCTATTTTCATATCCTGACACCAAAAACTTATTGACCTGATTGCCTTGATTTTAAAGTATGTTTTGATGATATACCAAGAACCTTGTCCACTATTCTCCTTTCATTGTTTTCCTAAATATTTTCTTGCATTTATTTTTCATTCAAACACGAATTTTATTCTACCTAATTCCAAAAAAAAAAAAATATTAACAAGAGTGTTGAAATTCTAATTGGGATTGCTTTAAATTTTATATACATACTTCATTGTTTTGTTTTGGTGAATGACATTTTTGACATTCAATCTTCCCATCCAAGAACTGAATATATTTCCATTTGTTCAGGTCTATACATACATCTTCAGTTACAATTTTATACTGTTCTTCATGTAATTCTTTGAGCCTTCCTCATTACATTCATCGAAATTGTTCTACAGAATTATACCGGCTGATGTCCTAATGTTAAAATATTCAAGCATTTATG
Source organism: Avahi laniger (assembly GCA_963575035.1). Lineage (NCBI taxonomy): Eukaryota > Metazoa > Chordata > Mammalia > Primates > Indriidae > Avahi > Avahi laniger. The sequence continues at coordinate 36,415 of CAUYSK010005999.1, read as the reverse complement.
GTGTTAAACCTAAATTGTGTGTGTGTGTGTGTGTGTGTGTGTGTGTATGTTTTAATGCATTATTGGATTTTGTTTGCTAATATTTTATTTTAAAATATTCATCTTTCTAAGTGATTTTGGCTCATGATTTTCTTTTCTCATTCAATTTTGTCTTTTTGGTTTCTGCATATTCTGTTCAAAAACTTAGTAATTTTATATCAAATAGTTACTCTAAAATTTATAAATTTGATGAAAAGAAACTTTCAGTACTTTTTTTTTTGCTAAAAATCTACATTTTCATTGTACCAGAATATCAGTACATGTGTATTGAATAAATATTTAGGACAATGTTTTGTTAAGGCCACAGACTTACGACTATAAATCAGTTCTTCCTCTCTCATGTAAAGACAGACCTGCATATTGAATAAACCTGACACCTTAGCCTTACTCGTATGATGTTTGAATTAACTGAACTATCCACTAATAAGTTCATCTCAACTTCATGGATTACAGCATCAGCAGAAAAAAAAGTTAGTTATTTTCCCCTCAAATTTGCAATGCCATGTAAGTAACTCCAACAAATTATATTTTTAATAAATTAGAGAATTGTCGTCTTCATTTCAGTTTACTCAGAAATATATTTTTAATTATAACTGTCTTTAAGAAGTGTATTTGTAAAGCATTTACATTTATTCATAGGAAGAGTATAAAACATTGTACTCACTTTAAAAAATTTAATTTTTTAAGCACCATACACCATAAGTAGGAACAAAAGTGAGCCCAAGTGTCACCAAAGTTATTTTATATACTGAAAAATTACATAATATCTCCCATTTCTGAAACTTGACATTATAATATAAAAGTGCTGGACCAACTGAGAAAGCTAAATAGAATGTCTTAGAACTATCATTTAATTATTGGCTTCACATAGCTCTATATAGATAACACTAAAGAGTTTACTGATTGAACCAGGCACAGTGGCTCATGCCCATATCCTAGTGTTCTGGGAGAGCAAGGTGGGAGGATCACTTGAGGTCAGGAGTTCAAGACCAGCCTGAACAAGAATGAGACCCCATCTCTAAGAAAAAAAAAAAAAGAAAAAATTAGCTGACTGGGGCTGTGGTACATGCCTGTAGTCCCAGCTACTGGGGAGACTAAGGCAGGAGGATCACTTGAGCCCAGGAGTTTTAGGTTGCAGTGAACTATGATGATGCCACTGCACTCTACCCAGGATGACAGTGAGACTCTTTCTCAAGAAAGAAAAAAAAAAGAGTTATTGAATGAAAATGTCACAATTATTCAAAAGCTGAAATAAGAAATAAAAAAAGATCCTAAAGCAATTGTGATACATGTGAATCACTGATGTAAACTCATATCAATATCAGTGGCGTTCTATTAAATAATATTAAATTCTAATAAACTCCAAAATCACCTAGAGAAATGTGAAAAATTCATTCTCTGGTACAACCTATAAATTATATTTTAAAAGTCATCTTAAATAACTCCAATGCAAGAGCTACCAGAGTACATTTCAAAAAACACTACGTTAAATGGCCCAGGTACATTGTTCTACAAATATTGATGGCTACATATCAACATGCATCTTTGCTGTAGACATAATTTTCTGGCTTCCTAACATTTAAATTATGACATTCAAAGGATATGAGAATATCATAATGATGAACATGGTGATTTCAGCAAACATTATATTTATTTTTAATGTTTTTTGTATGAATTATACAGTGCTCCCTTTTTTTAAAGTTGGCAATCCAACCATGGATGTTCTCTTCAAACATCATATTCAATTAAGCATAACATCTCCATCTTTAAATGCTTTGAAATAATGGAAGATAATGTTTTCTATTTAAAAAATGGCTATGAGGAAAGCCAAGAAGGTGTTTTAACTACTTTAGGGGTGTGTGTGTGTGTGTGTGTGTGTGTGTGTGTGGTAATTATCCTTGCTCTATTAAAAACTCGTCAAATTATATCAATTGCTACTATTAAGCAGTATATTTGTACATGTGTGCTTACAGTATGTGGAGATAAAACGTGGAAATCCCCATAAGTCCTAAGGAAGAAAGATTTATGCTATACCACCTTGCAACTTTTTATCTTTATTTTGAAGACATCAGGTCTTTGCCAGCTAAATGACTGTTGGTCCCAATGGACAGCATTGTCCACAGACAATTGGAAGTGATTTATTCCTATCTTTTGGATTGTAGTCACTTCTTCACATTAGTGACTCCGTAGAGAGGATATAGAAAGTAAGAACTCTGGAAACAATATGTTTGGAGGACTGCATTTTTCCTTGAGCAGCCCTTGTTGAAAGATGTTTTACAAACTATGATGTATCATTCACAGAATAATTATCTAAAGAGTTAGAAAATATGCAGCACAGTAGAAGATCCATTTTATTCTTTGATAATGACCCTAGCTGAAGGTCTGTTATGCATAAGAAAAGAGAAGGCCTGTCCTTCTCAGATTTTACTGCTCTGCTCTCAAGTTTTACATTTAGAGCAAGACTCTACCATCCACCAAGGGAACAGGGAAGAGGGAAAAGTCTTACAGACACTCCATCTGCTGGTCAGTCACGTGTGGCTAATGATCTGTAATTCATTCAACCTCTTTTAATTTTCCATGAAAATATAGATGAAGACTTAAAATGAAAAATATTTAATAAAACATAACAAATAAAAGCCTGAGAGCCAGACAATTGTCACATTCCAGGGTTAAGTTCCACTATTGCAACATCTATGAAACTCAAATTAAAATATCAGTTATGTCACACTCCTTGTCACATAAAAGAGAAATAGAGAGCTCCTAGTAGACGTCTTTCCCCTTTTCAATATTTTGCCCCTGGTAAGAATTCTGGGTTCTGTGCCAAAGAAAAAAACTGGGCAGCTGTCCTCCTGTTATTGGATATTGCTTTTCATACGGGCAAAATATGTAGCCCACTGAACAGCACAATTCATTCTGTTTTTTTTTTATTTATTTATTATTCCAAGATATTATGAGGGTACAAACATTCTAGTTACACTTTATGTCTTTGCCTCACCCAAATGCGGGTTAAAGGCGTGCCCTTCCCTCCCTTTAGTGCTCCCCGTGTCCTTTAGTTGTAGATTTGCCCATCATTCTGTTTTTTATTCTATGACTTTTATTTCTGGAAAAGAACATACTAGTAAGCAGATGGAATTAGTAACAGCACATTGCAACATTGGTAGTGATGTTTCAACATACATTTATTGCAAAGTCACTCCATCTCCACTCTGACTTTTCCCCAGTTCCCAGAAAAAGATACTCAAATGAAGACAGAGAAGAGGAACATGAGGCCATGAGAAAGGAAATGATGTCATATCTCCTAAGGCAGAAAATGTGAAGCAAATATTGATAAAATTAACTGAATAATAATAGAAACATCAGTATATTAAAGTTCTACCATTCTAACAAAGTTAAAAGAAAAATAGCATACTGGGAAAAAAACATATGTTAGACTAATGGCAGGCAAATGTCAGTGTCTTTGTCACCCAGATAGTCATTACAATTGGACAAAGAAAAAGAACAAATGCTCCAGAAGCAAAACAAAAAATCTGCACCTAAAATTTACACATCTAGAAATAAACGTGGCTTAGAGAACAATTGTATCAATTTAAACAAGTATCTTCAAGTAAAAACAAGGTACCATAATTAATATATTAATGAAAACAAGATACTATAATTAATCTAATAAATTAATAAAAAAATAATGCCAATGCCAGCAAGAATTCTGTATAATAGATTCTTTTATACACTGCCATTAAGGTTATAAATTTATATAACCTATCTGGGTAACAATGTGGAAATCAAGAATTCTATAAATATTTGTAGTCTTTGATTCAGTAATCCTAATTCCTGGAATCTATACCAGGAAGCAATATCAAATAAGGAAAAAGTCATACACAAATTTATTTATTGAAGCAATATTTCTAAAGGTAAATTTAGAAACTATATTACTATTTAAGGATAGAAGAATCACTAAGTAAATTATAATTAACATGGATTTTTGAAAATTAAATAATAAAATGCATAGGTTTTACTATATAGAATATATATATTATATATTATTATATAAAATATGCTAATATAATCATTAACCTTGAAAAAATGAGAACAGAATGTTAACAGTGGTCATTTCTGGATCTCCACAAGTTACCACGGAGGTTCCGAGCTGTGGTTGTATGGAGGAAACTAAACATCTGTTTCCCAGTTGATTCTGATGCAGTCAGTGCACACTTCATGGAATCCGGGATAAAAGCATAAGTCCATATTCCAGTAAAAACCAAACTTGTGTGATATACAAGGCCCTTCATAACCTGGTGTCTTCTCACTCTAGTTTCATCCCACACTCCTTGGCACACACTCTCAAACCATGGAAAATGTCATTCCTTAAATCAAAGTTTCTTTAAGTGTAGACAAAGGTGAATACAACATCAGAAACTCTGGAGGTGGGACCTAGAACTCAGCATGTTTTGAACATGGCTGGTGACTCTGGTGCACCAAGATAGCCAAACAGAATCTCAGCTTGACTAAACTTAGGACAGGTTTCTTCTTCATTTTTAAACCCCTGACCTCCCTTTTCTTAGAGCATTTAGTTTAGAAAGCTTGTCATCGTAAATACTTTCTCTGCCCATTTGAAATATATGTAAATCTTCTCCCGGCCTCCTCTTGCTGGTTTGCTCAAGGACCCAAGAACCATCTCTTTCAAATTTAAACATTAATGAAGATCCTCTCCCTATACCCCAGTCTTTGTGGTGGGAGGATAGGAGCCTAACTTTGAGCAGGACATCTTACTCTAAATTGTAAAAGTGCTTTCTGTCTTAAAGATAGAAAAAAATTTACTTTCCTTTGGGTAAGGTCAATTAGCAAGACAGATAGCCTAAGAACAGATAAAAACCTTTGCAAATTCAGCATAACTCCATATGTAGACATATCCCATTGATAAACTTCCTCCTGATATTCTCCAGTACTTTTCCACTATCTCACTTCAGTACTTAAAAACCTTTCTGCCTTTTGTTTCAATTCAGTTGAGGTTAGGTTCTCTCTCCTATTTCAATAGCTTGAGTAAAGTTTTCCTTGCCTATTTAACTTTACACAGTATAAGTTTTGCTTTGACAACATTAATGTTGGAGGCTTCCATGACTACCACATGCTGTTCTCTCTCTCTGGGGAGTTTTCTTTTCCAGTCATATTGTTTACCTATTCAACCTGGCCAGTACTTAAAGACTTAATTTAATTCTCAAATCTGTGGAAAGTTTTCGCTAACTTTCCCTAATCCTCTCTACTCTTCCCTCCTTAAATCCTTGTCAAATCATGGTTCCTCCACTTTGTTGTGTTATAATGAAAAGAGCATGTGTCTTGGAGTAATTCATACATATATCCATCTCACTGAATGCCAGCATTGTGGACTTAACAGAGCCTGGTTCTCTCAAGGCTTGATATAGCAATGATAATACTGCCATCTCGGGGTATGTTAATTGGATTGAAATGTATATTTTAAATGTATTTATTATATAAACCCATATTTGTTTTACTTTGGGTTAACTGAATTTTTGTTTATTGGGTATATGTGTAGTTTATTTAGGAGGTGGTGCATGTCCTGAATAGATTTCTCCTACTTCCTCTTTGGAGCTACACTTTCTCCACCTACTCAAGCTGTCAATCATTTGATCCTGCCACTCTCAACCAATAGATGAGCACATGACATATACAAAAATACAAAGAGCTTGCTCCACAATGTAAATCAACAACACCAAGAAATTCTTGCTTTATAAAAGAAAAATTCAGCTGAACTAACGGGTATGCTAAGCGATGTAGGTGATATTTCTCCAGGTACAAACTCTTTACCTACTTGCATGCTAGTGACATTTGGTGATTTTCAGCTTGTTCATGGACATATTGTGAGTAGCATGGACTGTTCTTCAGTTGAGGTATTGGTGAGTGAGTGACTCAAGTTGATCCAAAATATTTCACAGATATCTCCACATAATCATATGAAAGAAGATTAAGAGATGGCCTCTTTCTCCGTTTGAGATTGTGGCAAGTAAAAATAATGAGTCAGAAGCTGCAGAGAGGATATTAAAGTGAGAATAGGTCATTGACTATAACAAAAACTCAAGTAAAATAGATTCTTTAAAGAATTGAAAGAAAAATACACCAAATACAAAGATTTGAAATTAATACTACTGAAATTAAAATCAGATATTCACACCTTTCAAATTAAATGATAGACAACCTAAAACATATTTTTAGCCACAGATTTCTTCTTTAAAATCCTTCCTTTGATATGGCATTTAGAAAACAAAATTTGAAAAAAAAAAAAAAAACAGACATAAGTGCAGTTATCCTGATTAAGGTGATAGAGGTAGTTCCAGAGCCTTAATTACGTGTGCCCTTCCTGGTCACCCTGCCACACCCATATACTCCTACAATGGATGTCATCCTAGAATAATTTTAACATCACTGAACAAGATGATTTAAAATTCTGTTCTAGCTTCAAAAATCTATAATTTGTTGTATTTACTGGTTAGGATCATTAACCTCACTCATTTGTCAGAAGGCTCACACAAAGACAAATAACTACAATAGACATATATTTATTAGGAAAGCATTTCCCAAATGTATTTTTGTTTTCATCTAAGAATGAATAGGAAATACAAAATATGGGAAATATGTTCATTCCTACAGGATTAAAATTTAGATAAAAAGATGGAATGAAATTCATGCTGTTATAAGCATAAAAGGAAAAATATTTTTCTCCAAATCCATCTTATTTGTACCAATGGAATGGCAATAAATTCATCCTATTCAGTCCTAACACAAAATTTGGCCTTATGAGAAGGCATTTAGTCAGTTCACTGTTCTGCCTGCGCACACTCCCCTCATTAAAGCAGATTTCAACACTCCAAATGACTTTCAGATCACTGATTCTACTGCCAGCTGTTGCAATGCAACTCAAGGTTTTGGCTATGAAAGGCACTATTGTCAGCTCAAATATTTATACTTTGGCACATCTTTTTAGCAGGTGCTACCTACGAAGACAGACTAAGCATCAAGAGGCATTTCAGGTGCTAGAGAAAAGATATCTGAAACAAACTCACTCCTTTCATTGGAACAAATTTGATTCTTGGCACCTGCAACTTTTGAGGTCTAGTTTGGTCAATGCTTGAATCTTTGGTTGCATAGTAGTTGGTTTTGAGAGGCTGCCAGGTTTCAGTTTCCATACAACTATGTCATTGCTTGAGAAAAGAATGAAGGCTATCCCCAAGTTCTTTATGAATAACAGCATTGGTTCTACCATTGCTAATTTGGAAGCTAACTAAAGAAAAAAAAATTGAAAATCACATGAAAAATTGTGGGTTATTTGTTCCAAACAAAATAGTTAAAGGAATTCATAATAGAATGCTGTAAATAATAATTTGGGTGAATTAAATAGTTTCTTATGAAATGAGGAAAAACTTGAAAGCCACTAGAATGTGTTGGGGAAGAAAATTACAGCTTAGATTTTTTTCACTGCCTCTTATGCAAATGCTGGCTTTATAGATCTGTTTGAAGTTTTGAGTTTTCATAGCTTGAGGTCACTTTCCATTTAATAATTCTCTCCAGAAAGAGCTAAAGAAAGTCTCACAAAGGACACCTGGCTTTTTCAGAGACCTGAGTTATTTCAAAATGGATTTCTAAATGAAATCACTATATTCATAGATGAAGGGCAGTCACATTTGGCCATAAAGGCTATATTTTACAGTAGGAAAATTTTCATCCCAAACCAATATTTTTAACATATGATTTGAAGCATAGGTGAATCAGAAACAATATATATATATATATATATATATATATATACACACACACACCACTTAGAGTTTTCCCTTAAAATTTCATTAAGTTCTGATAAAGGTAAACATTTTATCAGGAAAAAAGCCACCAAATTATTCCTGTGCTTCAAAATTATCAATAAATGTTTATTTTCTGTGCTATATAATAAAATTTCTGCTAAGAGCAACACAATTTTTTATGATCACCCCTTACCTACCCATTATCTCCGTCTCTGGCCACTCTTCCTTTTTATCCTGTACTGAAAACATTTCCTCTTTAGCAAGTTTGTTAATATTGCTTCCTATGCCTAAAATCCCCTAAGTATCTATTTTTCACCTTAATGATTCCAGCTCATTCTTTAAGTATCATCTAGATGTACCTTTTCTTTCTGGGACATCTCCCTGAACATACCTTCTCCCCACTCCATCCTCATCTCCCTGCAGCCTGTGTCTGCACATTCTGCCCAACATCTGTACCCATCCTATGTTTACCTTCCTGCTGTGTGAGCCTTAGTCTATGTCACTCACACACCGTGATGATGGTAATTAAGTGTTTACTCTCTGTTTTCTCATAAGAACCTCTGAATTCCTTGGATACAGAACCTGTGCCTTGTTCCTCTTTGAATTCCTAGCACCTCCCTTTGTGACTGCACATGGATTAACACATTAATTATCTGCTGAATAAATGTATAAATAGACACTTATACACCATTCTGCTATATCAGTGTTTTCTGTACGAGGACAGTAAATCCTATTGCCTGTGTTCTGCTCGCATAAATTGATCTGCTCCAAGATACTCTCGAAAGGAGATCATTTGGATGCTGCTTCTGACTCTACGAGGTTATCAACAAATGCATGGACGGTTTCTATATTTAGGTCTTATGTTTAAAAAGTGAATTGCTCTGCATAAAGTGCTTATTTTTGTGCCTAAGCCTATGCTTATGAATGAAAGTATCTCATAATTCCTGCTGATGGGATAAACAAATGTCATTTAAATATGGAAATGACTGCTTTTAATTGTAAGTTGTTGGCATTGCTGTGAAGTAGAGCCCTTCATTAATCTGAAATCTTAGGTTAAGACCGTCACGGAATACAAATGTCTTCTGAAGACTTTTGTTTTATGTTACTTCTCTATAAACAAAGAAACAGAGTTGAGTTTCAAGTTAGGGCAGAGAAAAGAGACAGGAATAGCCTCAGGATATGAGACACAAGGGATTTTCAGCAGTATCTGAAACTTAGAAGCCAAATGTACCATGAAATTATAAACTCCTGGAAATTCACTAATATTTGGGAAAGGCCACTGGACAAATATGTGGCTTAGGATGCTGTGATTTGTTTGCAAGTGCATGTGTGTTTGTATCTGTGTCAGTGTCAGTAAAATAACAGTGACTTCAGCTGACTTCTAGGACATGTATGACTTAACTTGCTGCAACTATATTTGGTCAATAAATTAACATCAAGAATTTTATACAACTTAGCCTTTCATAGCATATTCTCAAATATTACAAAATATCACTAATATCAGTATCAAAATGTATGTACCTACAACAATAATTAGAAAAATACCTCAGAAGTGTGTTAAATATTATAAAGATAAAATTTCAGCTTTAAGGAATAATAGGAAAAATCTAAAAACTGAATTTTTTATTATTTCAGAAAAAAATTCACTCTCCTACATAAAGAATAATAAACAATATTAATTTTTAATTTTACTGTGCCATTATTTTCACAATAACTTGCACTGTCTCACAGTTATTCCAATGTAATTCAAAACCACTAAAATGTTAGTGAAGTTTTAATAAATGGTATGCTATCTTTTATTTGTAAATAATTTAATATAAAAACAGCTATGCTTTGTGGTAGAAGAGGTTTTTTTAACACATTTTACTTTAAGTTTATCTATGAAATAAGCATGGTCCATTTTCTTGTACAGTTGTATAATAGGTTAGTAAACTTCTGTACAAAAAGAATGAATATTTTGAAATCAATTTAATAAAGAATGAAATTCAAAGAAAAAACTACATAGTACTCTTTACATAGGACGAAGATTCTCTTCATGGTAAATGGTGGGACAGATGCCCACTACAGTATGGACTAACTATGTTGTACATTGCTTTTCTTGTAAGTGTTTCTGTCTGGTGCATTTGATTTGACCAGTTCATGATGTGTCAAGATGAATCATGTTATAGTGGTACTCTTGTGAGAATGCATAAGTTATAGGGTGTTTATGCCATTTAACATCAGTGCTAAGCTTAAGAGTTTTCACATTATGTTTTATGATACCTGGATTTTCTCCAAATCTCTTGAACTTCCTCATTGTAATGAGATCACATTTTTGCCAAGAAACCTGAGTCATTTACAACTATAAGCAATTAAGAAAACTATATATATATATATTTCATACACACATATACACACCACACACATATACATATCTCCAGCTATTTGAGGTACCAAGTGTTCACCTTCAAATAATTTATACACCAGCCTTTTTAGTAGTAGCCTATCCCATTTCTTCAGTTTAATCAATGACACAGCAGTGAAGTTAATAGTCTATTAACATCCTAATCACTATGAGGTCATGGAGCTATTGTTAATATACATAATTATGCAATTAGTTTTGAAAATCTTTGTATCACTCTCAGTAATAAAAGCCTTTTCAATTTATATTCAGGGAAAATAGAATAATATCTACCTCTGACATGGTGAAAATTCCCATTAAAATACACATGCACTAAGATATTTCAATTAAGCATTCCATTAATATGTAATTTAATTATTTTCCTTCCCACCCCTCTTATCTTCCGTTCCACTTGCTAGGATGTAACAAATTACCTTAAATCTAGTGGCATAAGACAGCTATTTTATAAACACATTACTTAGGCTGACTATACACCATCTGATTAATGTAGTGAAGATTCTTGTAGCCAGAATGGGCAAAAAAGTTATCTAGCAGAAAATTACATTCACCTAACAGAGTGTGCTGTTACACACGGTACCCAATATGGATTGGATACTGTGCTAAGAGCTGCGGGAGCCTCTGGGCAGGAATCAACGTGGATGCTGGTTTGGGAGCTGTCTGGTAATGGAGAGATGATATGATCCACAGTGCTACCTATTACAAGAGAAATCTTGAAGTGGGCTGGGGAGAGCCACTGCACTTCAGCCAAGATAAGAGACAGCATCAACCTGGCAGGACATGATAAGGAGACCTTGAATAACCGTGATTTATCAAATGTTGTCTCACGTGAAAGGGCTTTAAAGTTTCAGAGAAGAAAATTGTTACCACTTCCTTTTTATAATTATAATCATTTAGGTACTTCAAGATTTCAGTGCACTAACAAAGAAGTTCTTACTATTGTATTGCAAATACTGGAATTTTTATCATTTGTATATTTTTATTATTAGTGTATTTTGCCTTAAGAATCTTCTTTGCTGGATGTTTTGAGTTTAAAAATACAGAGCTAAATGTTAAAAGCTTTCTGAAAAGCATGGTTTTTGTAAAGCTTCATGACTATTTGAGCATTTTTATTGTTTTGACATGCTCTGGAATCCCAGGAAATATGCCAGGTTGTGCTGTCCCTGTTTTTGCTTTTTTTTTTTTTTTTATCTCATTTGGGTTTGTAAACTACTATCATTTCTGCCAAACACCTGTGAGCAGTTCACCAAGCTGCATATTTTAATTCTGATATATGTGTAGAGTTAAAAAATTATAGCCACCTGGACCTTCTATTTTTTTTTAAATCAAGTTAAGCCAGAATATCATTTCTTTATTGTCCTAATTGGTAAAACTATTTTGACATCACTAAGGTTTTGTCCAATGTAAAGTACTGGAAATGTGAAACAATAGCTCAGGTAATTGGGTATAAAGAAATCTTGTGAAATGTAAAAGAAAGTTTTTATAAACCATGTTTGGTTTTAGATTTGGACCACAATCATACAAAATGAGTTTGTAGTTTGCATCTAAAATATTTATAAGTCCCTAGATTGTAATGATTTTATTTAATTCAACTAAAACTTAATATCATGTTTTAATCAGAATTCTTTTTGTCATGTTTTGTTATGTTTTGAGAAATTGATCTTACTCCAGAAAGCACAAGGGGAAGATTATTGTAGAGATTTAAGTAAGATAATAAGAAGTCAGCACTGTCATGGAAATGTAAGAAAGAATTGGGAATCACAGAGAATCGGATGCTAATTTTGGTTTCAAGGTGTCTTAGTCAGATCAGGTTGTCATAACAAAAATTCTGTACCCTGAGTGGCTTAAACAACAGGAATATATTTCTCACCATTCTGGAGGCTAAGAAATCCAAGATCAAGGTGCCAGCTAATTCAATTCCTGCTGAGGGCTGTCTTCTTGGCTTGCAGACAGCCACTTTCTTACTGAGTCCTGTCATGGTGAAGAGCAAAGAGATTCCTCTTTTTCATAAGGAGATTAATCTCATCATAGGTATCCCATGCTCAAGATCTCATCTAAACATAATCACCTGCCAAAGGCCCCACCTCCAAATACCATCACATTGGGCTTAGGGCTTCAACACACAAATGTGGGAGCACACAAACACTCAGTTTATAGCACAAGGCATCTCTAAGGACAACAGGAACAGGGAGTTGAAGATATGGATTACAGAATTACTGTGACTCCACAATATTTCACATCTGCCTCTTTTTGCTCCAACACTACATACCTACTACCAAGTAGATAATCAGTGAATTAGTTTTCCTCATGTTTTTGAGAAACTCTACATAAAAATGTATCAGATTATCCATTGTTAAAGCTACTTATGGCAGATATGCAGCTGGTTTTAGTCTCTCATCTCTATTGTATCTAGCCTCTTTGAAACTTTTATTTTTTTGTTATTCCAAAATATTACAGATGTACAAATGTTTTTTGTTACATGGATTACTTCTGTAATGCTTGAGTCAGAGTTATAAATGTGGCCGTCACCCAGATAGTGTCCATTGTACACGTTATGTAGTTTTTCACCCATCCCTTCCTTCCTCCTCCTCGCTGCTTGATGTCCACTGAGTTCTACTTCTCTCTGTGCACATATGGGCTTATTGGTTAGTTACAACTTAATAGCAAGTGCATGTGGTGTTTGTTTTTCCATTCTTGAGATATTTTACTTAATATCATGGTTGCTGGTTCCATCCAAATTATTTCAAAATGCCTTAATTCATCCTTCTTTATGGCTATGTACTATGTACAATGGTACATAGTACCATATGGTACTAGTATGGTACATAGCTATGGCTATGTACTATGGTATTTCACAGTACACTTATACTACATTTTTGTTAATCCACTAATGAATTGATGGGTACTTGGGTGGATTCCACATTTTTGCACTTGTAAATTGTGCTGAAATAAACATTTGAGTGCAGGTGTCTTTTTGATAAAATAACTTCTTTTCCTTTGGGTAAATACCCACTAGTGGGATTGCTAGATCAAATAGTAGGTCTCCTTTTAGGAATCTCTATACCGCTTTCCATAGAGGTTGTATTAATTTGCAGTCCCACCAACAGTGTATAATTGTTCCTTTTTCTCTGCCTCCATGCCAATATCTGTTGTTTTTAGATTTTTATTTTTATTTTGTTAAAAATAAAAGCCATTTTAACTGTAGTAAAGTGATATCTCATTGTGGTTTTAACTTTCGTTTCCCAGATGATAAATACCGTCAAGCATTTTTTTCATATGTTTATTGGCCATTGTTTATCCTCTTTGGCAATTCTTCTCTTCATATCTTTTGCCCACTTTTTAATGAGTTTCTTTTTATTGCTGATTTGCTGGAGTTCTTTGTAGATTCTGGATATTAGCCCTTTATCAGATGTATAGCTTGCAAATGTATTATCCCATTCTGTAGGTTGTCTATTTGCTCTGTTGATTATTTTCTTAGATATGTAGATGCTTTTTAGTTTAATAAAATCCCATTTATTTATTTTTATTGTCACTGTGAATACCATTGAGGTCTTAGTCATAAAATCTTTGCCTAGACCAATATCTAGAAGAGTTTTTACTACGTTTTCCTCTAGAATTCTTATGGTTTCATGTCTTATATTTAAGTCTTTTATCTATCTTGAATTAATTTTTGTGAGTGGTGAGAGATAGGGGTCCTGCTTCATTCTTCTGCATGTGGCTATCCAGTTTTCCCAGCATCATTTATTGAATGGGATTTCTTTTCCCCAGCGTATGTTGTTGTCTGAATTGCCAAAGACAAGTTGTTTGTATCTGGATGGTTTTATATCTTGGTTCTCTGTTCTGTTCCATTGGTCTATGTCTCTATTTTTGTAGCAATACCATGCTGTTTTGGTTACTATCACCTTGTAATATAGTTTGAAGTCTAGTAATGAGATGCCTCCACATTTCTTCTTTTTGTTTAAGGTTGCTTTGACTATTTAATCTCTTTTCTGGTTCCAAACAGAGCATAAATTTATTTTTCTAGATCTGTAAAATATGACATCAGTATTTTGATGGGGATTACATTGAATCTGTAAATCATTTGGGTAGTATGGACATTTTAATGACTCATTCTATGAAGCCATTATCAGCTTGATATCAAAGCCACGAAAGGACACAACAACAAAAGAAAACTACAGATCAATATACCTTATGAATATCGATGCAAAAAATGAGTTGTAATTTTTGTCATTGAGTTGTAGGAAATTTTATATATGACCATTTTAAAAAAATTAAATTACTATCTGAAAAAAAATACTAACAAATCAAATGCAATAGCACATCAAATAAATAATCCACCATGAGCAAGTAGGCTTCATCCCAGGGATGAAAAGTGGTTCAGCATAAGTAAATCAATAAATGTGATTAACCACATAAACAGAAACAAATACAAAGACCATATGATCATCGCAATATGTGCAGAAAAAGCATTCAACAAAATTCAGCACCCTTTCATGATTACAACCCTCAGCAAACTAGGCATAGAAGGGAACATACCTGAAAATTATAAAAACCATATATGACAAACTCTTTGAAAGTTTTAAAATCTGTACTGGAAAAATCTTATCCACGTATTAGAAAAAAATTTAAGAATAAATATAAATTGGAAAGATAACATATGGTTGATTGCAATGGGGGTGGAAATATGATATGAAGAAAACATGTTCGCCTTCGACTTCATGGAGAAAAAATAAAATTGAAATAGTCTACTTTCAATATGAATCTATAGCCTGAGAGTTTACATGTTTTGAGCAACTAAGAGTTAATCATGACTTCTGCTTAAAAATATTAACATACCCTAGCAGTAGAACGAGTCCATCAGAAGGTGAGATAGTAAGACTGAGAGGCAATAAAATGGAAAGCTACTGAACAAACATATTGTTGTAAAAAAGCATTCAATTTAAACTTTTTGATTGCATGAGTTTCTGATGTCATGCTGAAATATTATCTATCAACTGATAGTAGAGAATGATATTTTGATTTATTAATATTTATATTTATTAGAGCCAAGGAAGCTTATAGCTTGCAATATTAGCAATTAACTTATAGAAAATAGGTAAGAATCAATGACTTTTACCTGTCCAGTAGGAAAGGTAACTCTAAATGTTATGATTTAATTGTCCATTAATTAGTTTTAATTCATTAAATTAACTAATTATAAATTGATTAGTTTTTATCTAATTTAGAAATTTTTAAATAAACTACATTAAATCCCAGACATTATGTTTTCCTTTAGATTTCTAATTCTGCAAGTTCTCTTATTATTGAGTTAAATTAACTTTGACAATAATGTCTGTAGAATGGAAATGGATACATCAGATTATTAGTAATTGATGTCAATAAACACATGAATTCTCTAACTTCTCTTATTATCATTGTAGTTGTTCTGATTATCATTTGACTTTCCAGTGGCTTGTTTCTTGGGAGAGAATGTGCTAGTCAAATAATTGAAGTGTCTGGCTTCCTTATTTAGTGCAAAAAAGTCTATACCTGTGAAACAAATATATTTTCAATGTTGATACAAAATCCAGTCTCTAAGAGAACTAAAGGACAGGTTCTAGACCATAACCAAGTTGTTAGATTCATACTGGACAGCCAGCCGGCCTTCTGCAGTCCAATTATGTCTTAGTGAGAGGCTATCTTCACTTCTATTAAGAAAAAATTATCTCCAACATGATCTGAGAAAGAATGTTTGTTGAATATAATAGGATTCACAGAATCTCTTTCTGGGAAGAAATCTGTGTTCTTAACAAAATGCTTTAGCAGGGTTTCAATAGATACATATGAAATCGAGAATTTTACGGGAGTTAGTCATCTACATTCAACTGAATTTCAGCCTGGAGATTTAACTTTGAATCAAAGATATTCTTTTCTTTTTATATCAACTCTATTCTAGTAACTATTATTTAACTAATTTTTTCCGAATTATGTCTCAACAAAGATAGAAATCTTAGAATGGTTTGCTAGAGGACTTTCTTTTGCAGAAAAATTGTAACAAAGTTTTGATTGTCTGACAGTTGACTTTTTTTTCAATATCTTTTTTTTTTTTTTTGAGACAGAGTCTCACTTTGTTGCCCTGGCTAGAGTGAGTGCCGTGGCATCAGCCTCGCTCACAGCAACCTCAAACTCCTGAGCTCAAGCGATCCTCCTGCTTCAGCCTCCCAAGTAGCTGGGACTACAGGCATGCACCACCATGCCCAGCTAATTTTTTTCTATATATTTTTAGCTGTCCAATTAATTTCTTTCTATTTTTGGTGGAGACGGGGTCTCGCTCTTGCTCAGGCTAATTTCGAACTCCGGAGCTCAAACAATCCGCCCGCCTCGGCCTCCCAGAGTGCTAGGATTACAGGCGTGAGCCACCGCGCCCAGCCTTTTTTTCAGTATCTTTAAGGTCAAATGGTCTTGACTGACCATGAGCCCCCTGGTTTCTTCCCATTCTACTTATAACAACCAGATTTCTTTACAAAAAAAATCCCTTATATGTCATTTTCTTGATTAAAATATTAACGCTTCATCATTGCTAATCTAAACAATACAAATCAGCAACACATAATTCCTACTCAAGCCATACTTTCAACCTGAGTCTTCATCAAAGTAATCATTGTCATACAAATAGAGTCACTCAAAGATGTGCTGTACTTTTTTCCCAATTGGTTTTACTTTCTTTATGCTTTTATCTAAACCTTACTTTTACCCCACTTTCATCTACTATTTATATGTAAACTAGAGCTCAAGATTCACTTCTTATAATTTATTCTTAATCCTTTCAACCAGAATTAATTACCTCCTTTCCTGAAAATATATTAACTCACTACATATGCAACTAGTATTTATGAAGAAACTATCCCATATGATAATTTTTTTTTTCTTTTTGAGACAGAGTCTCACTCTGTTGCCTGGACTAGAGTTCCATGGTGTCAGCCTAGCTCACAGCAACCTCAAACTCCTGGGCTTAAGCAATCCTTCTGCCTCAGCCTCCTGAGAACCTGGGACTACAGGCATGCACCACCATGCCTGGCTAATGTTTTCTATATATTTTTCAGTCGCCCAGCTAATTTTCTTTCTATTTTTAGTAGAGACGGGCTCTTGCTCTTGCTCAGGCTGGTCTCAAACTCCTGAGCTCAAACGATCCACTCGCCTTGGCCTCCCAGAGTGCTAGAATTATAGGCATGATCCACTGTGCCCGTCCTGCCTATGATAATCTAAGCATGGAGGATGCAGTTTATGCTTTTATGGAGCTCATATTCTATTGGGGACAAAAGATAATTAAAAGGTAAACACCTTAGTAAATGATACAATTTTGAAATCTAATAATTGCTAAGATAAAAGAGAGTTGATGAGAAATTCAGAAGAGAATATTCTTGATTTTCAGAGATAGCTTTGTGAGACGGTGATGTTTGAGCAGAGAGCTGAAGGTAATAAACAATTTGCAATGGGACTTCTAAAGAACAAAAACAGAAACATTGCAGACACAGGTTAAAGCAAGAGTGGCTCACGCCTGGAATCCTAGAACTTTGGGAGGCTGAGGCAGGAGGATTGCCTAATGCCAGGAGTTCCAGACCAGCCTGAGTAGTTCCAGACCCCATCTCTACAAAAAATAAAAATAAAAATAAAAATTAGCCAGGTATGGTGGCGCATGCCTGTAGTCCCAGCTACTTGGGAGGCTGAGGCAGGAAGATCACTTGAGCCTAGGAGTTTGAGATTGCAATGAACAATGATGACAGCATTGCACTCTAGCCCAAGTGACAGAGTGAGACCCTGTCTCAAAAAAAAAAAAAAAATGAGTATAGGCCCTTTAATAGAAATGAGTTTGATGGGTTCCAAGTAATACACTTTCTTATTATATACTACCCTTGATAAAGAAATCAGCCATGCTAACAGCAAAAGGTCATAAATCCTTCAGTTAGAAAAATAAATTTGTATCTTCAGGGAACTAATAAATACTTAATATTTACTAGACAGACACTGTGGCAGCTTTGGAATACATGTAATCAACATTCATCAAGAGTAACATTTTGAAGCTTATATCATATATCTGAAATATCAGCCTTTTCTAAATCCAACAGATTTTCCTCCTCTAAATACAGCAAGATAATTCTCAAACAGGAACCTGAGTGGTATTTAAGTATAAAAGAAAATGTAATTACATATTAAGGGACGGGAGTGTGAAGGACAAGTGCTCCTTTTAGTTCCTCTCTACATGAAGACTTTAATAAATGATAAACTATTATTTTAAATTTCATGTCTGTTACCTTATTTTCGGTACCACCTTGTATCATAGTTATGGGAGTACTTCTCTCTTTAGCTAAAAACCTGAGGTCAGAAGCCATGTTTCATTTATCTTTATATCTACCATATATTATATACTATGTTGCAGAAGAGTTATTCTCAATACCTATTTGTTGAATAAATTAAATAAATACGTATGTATCTTCCATAAGGAAAGGATTTGCAACATTATGGAGTCTCCCTTTATTTCATTTTTTTAAAAAGACAATTAGAAACAAGTAGAGTTATAAAAGCTGTATTGTTTCCTACTGTTGACTTAGCTTCTAGCAGCCCTGGCCCATATTAGGCTATCAATAGGAAGGTTTTGAGTATTGAACTAAAACATCTCAGACTGTATTCAGCCAAATGAGTACCGGTCTTCAGTGAAATCAACTCAGGAGTCCATTAGTTTTTTCCCAATGATTCAACTCTTGCTTCAAAAAATCTTGAATAAAAATTAATTGACTTCTGAATAAGATCGCAGATTTCACCACCAAGTCAGCATGGCTTCACTATAAATTCATCTAGTCATTCACTAGTCAGAACTACTAACTCCAAATTCAAAAAATTCTTTCTTGTTATATCAGAATTTTTATAACAATGACTAAGGGAAAGTTCAGACTTACATGAAAAAGTACTCATCTGTGTGTAAAAATCCATATTTTAAAGGCAATTATCAGTACATCAATGAGGAAAGCAGCTCCTTCATGCTGTCAGTAGAAAGAAAATAATCCATAAAAATGATTGAACAATGTAACAAATTACATTAGACTGAGCAACGTAACTATTTTCAAATGTGCAGTATTAGCACAAGTTTCAAATATCTTTTTTGTCCCGTATAACTCAAGGTCCATTTCCCTTTCCCTGAGAAATTTCACAAGACATCTCCTCCTCTCCCCAAGAATCATAATGTTTTTACAAATGATCACAGGGTCATGTTTGACAGAGTCCTCAGGTTGTACTCATGTAAAAAGTGAAAAAGCCTGAAATCTTGAGTTGCAGAAATAGTGTGTGGTGGTGGCTGTTGAATATTTATGTCTTCCTGAAAAGCAGTTCTTATGGCATCGTGTTGGTTTGTTATAGTTGTTTTTCAATTCTGCATCTGTGGACTATATTTTCCCCATACAAACCTAAGTTCTAATAGTCACATTATCAACACATAATATATTCTAAAATATATGTGAAATCCCACTGTTTATAGCATCTCCAGAGTCATTACCAATTCTCAATCATCAGATTTATGTGCAAAAACCAAGCATGCCCACAAATGTTCCCTTTTCCCTCCACCAGACGTTTTTTAATCAGATTACAAATCAGGGTGAGTTTAGTCAAGGGACTCATTTTCCTCCAGCGGTGATTGCATTAACTGTCACAACTGGAGTCTAACGTCATGTAGTTGGGGTCACATTTTCCTTGATCCAGTTCTGCTCCTGCCATTTTCAATATCAACAGTTGTGATTATTATAACTACCCTCAGGTGACAAAACTTAGCATTTCATTTTGGGGGAAAAAAGCAGTGAAAGGGATGGAAGACTTAGTATCTATATAATGTTTATGACATTCCCGAGTACCATACATCTAAAAGAACAAACATCATCTAATTATGGCTACCCAGAATGGGAGCAGAGGGCAACATATAAGCGCTATCACTCAGGCAATATTGCACTAGCAATTCCTTTTCTCCCCCAATAATCTGTGACATTAAAAAAAAAAGTTACAGCTATTTCAAAGCTTTTTCCAACTTCCGCTGAATGCTTTTTGTTGTCTTTTTATGATTCTCTTTGTTTCTTATTCCTTTCCCCACCAAGGAGAAATCAATGCTTAAAAACAATCAAGGTTGACATTTGTTTTGTAAGCCAAAACAAAAAGATAAAAATCTAGCATATTACCTAAAAGGAAAATGCTAATTTCTCTGAAAACTTAGGTATTTGTTTGTTTTCTTAGTTAGTGGGCAACCCAATGTTCATTCACATGCGTGTATTCTCTGATATGCTAGCACTCAGAGTACAAACATATCAGCCATTTAATTTTTGTGTGCTGAGTTTTAACAGTGTTCTCTTGGGGACAGGGCTCAGTTGTGAAGGTTTGCTTTTCATTTTTCTATTATATTATCCAGATCCTTCTCTCTCTTACACAAAATCTGGCGGTATTTTTCTAGCAAGTACTTTTGGAAGAAGCTGATCTCTTTTAAAAGCTTTAAATGACAAACATCTTGTTAGATCTGTCAGGAAAAGGAGTTTTTGTGTAGCAGATAAATAAACAACACCTGTGCAGAAGTGTGCTGCAGCCCTTAAATCCTAAAGACACATTATAAACTCTAATTTAGTTTATAATTCCAAACTAGTTTAATGTGGAGGCTCTTGATTTGCAATGTCAGAAATGATTTTAGAAAATGTTTGCTTTTGTTTCTGTGGAATCCACCCTCCTACCTCACAAACCTTGCTTATGCGAAGCTCCTTTCTCACTTACTTGTGTGTGCACATGTTCACAATTTGACCCTCTGAAAATAAGCTTGTAAATGTAGCCAAACTCTATCTGCCATACTGTAGATGACTTAGGAAAATAGGAACTTGACATCTCACTCATGAGTAAACTTAAAGGCAAGAGACAAGGGGCAAAAGGGTTGAGCCCTGCTTTTATATTTTGATATTTCTCCTTGGTTTGATGCTGAGTACCCTTGAGGTCAAAGGTCAGCTGGGCTGCAGCAGTCTTGCTGACTCTTAGGGATGTAATTAGAGCCCTGGGGAGTGGGTGGGAGATTCCTCCTGCCACTAAACTATGCAGGGGCCACTAAACTATGCAGGGGCCTTGTACAAATAAGGAATCCAAAAGTATGCCACTTCTGCCAGCATCTTTCAGTTTAGCAGTATATTTCACTCTATCCAGTCGGGGTTATAACTGCTATCAACACTGCAATGGCTTTGTACATCAAAGTTGTGTCCTTTTAATGATTAGTTTTACTTTGTAAGTATAAGCAACAGTGGTGACTAGTATAGACTGAAGAGTTAAAGTCTCTTAGATACTCAATTGTTTCACCTCATAATAGAATTAAATTGATAATATCTGGAAGCTAAAAGATTTTTCATTGCTGCACCAATGCTGGCTTGCTCTTTATCTATAGCAAGAGTGCATAATCTGTTTACATAACCACCTGAATAATGGAAAAGGTTGGGAGCGAGGGGGTACAGACGTGAAACATTTTATATCTTTTCCAGTTATAACCTTCAAGTATGCTGTGTTAATGCCATGACTTTGCTCAAAAACCTATAATAGGTTAAATGCCAATTCTCTTACAATCACCTAAAATGACTGCATTATCTCAACTCTCCCCAGCTACCTCCTTATTCTCATCTCACATTGCTGTCTCTTTGACCTCCTTGTTCTTGCTTTATCATGACAGCCATGCTCCCTTCACAGGACATTACATATGTTTTTCCCCCTTCCTGCAACATTCTTCCCTGTCCAACTCGCTTTAAATCCCATAGTCTCACTGAGGACCACCCCGATCACCACATTTAAATATAGAAGTGTTCCCCCTATCAAATACCTGATTTCCCTTACTTTGAACTAATTATTATTACTATTTTTTTTGCCTTATCTCTTTGCATCTTCTAACATAGAATACAACTTATTTATTTTTTATATTTATTATTTATTATCTGTCTTCTCCCACTACAATGTGAAATCCATAACTGTTGGGACTTTTGTTTTGTTCTGTGATTCATCCAAAGCATCCAGAACAGTCTCATCACAGAGCATATCCTCAATAAATCTGTTTGAATAAATACATGATTTCTATTATCCTTTAAGGCTATGTTTGGCAGATGTCACAATTTTCTAGTCACTTCTTAGTAAAACAAGAGATCAGGTCAATTTAATACAGTCTAAAATTTCAATATTATCCTCTCCTTTATGTTCAACACTTACTAGGATAGAGCCTGAGGAACTTTGAGTAAGGCAGGGAAGTATAATATATCTTTCATTCCTTCTGTGATGGTCAATTTTGTGTCAGCTCAACTAGGCTATAGTCACCAGTTATTCCATCAAACACTAATCTAGGTGCTAGTGTGAAGGTATTTTGTAGAGATGATTAAAGTCTATACCAGTTTACTTTAAATAAGGAATATTTTCCTAGATAATCTGGATGGGCCTGATTCAATCAGTTGAAAGAAATTTGACATGTTGGTTGCAGCTTCAGCTCATGACTAAGAGTTCTAGTTTACTCTTCCCAATAGGCCATGTCAGAATTTCCTAACTAGCCTTAACAATTGCATAAGCCAACACCTTTCAATATATTTCTGAATGTGTCAGTCCTACTGGTTCTTCTACTCTGGTAGAATCCTCACTGATACAAGTTCTTTATAGCAAACTCCTTGAAATGTGTTGGGGATACTGCAGCAGACACAGGGAAAGGGGAAATGTTTTTCCTATTCTTTTTCTTGTTTTTAAATCTAGTTTTATTTTGCTCACACCCACTGGTTATTGATACCTTTTGTGTGGGAAACAGGATAGTCAAATGCTGTATGGAGCATACAAGTGTGCTTTTAGGTGTGCTGTAGAGATCTACCTTCTATATATTTTCCAGGAAGGAAGATGTGATCTGTGTTGAGATTTTCGGACCACTTTAATTACCCTCCACACAGACATGCCCCAGAGCTCCTTGATTCTGTGTTTTCCTCACTTGGAAGTCTTCTCTTTTGGGTCAAGTCCTACAAGATGGTCAATCCCAGGTATGTCTGTGCTTACCACTAAGAAATTTCATGCTTCCTTCAATCATCACGTGGTGGGAAGGCCAACAGTTCTGTCCTTTACCTGTGCTTCACCCTGCTCTCCTTCTGCAGTCTTCTATTTCTGCTCAGACATGTACAGGGAAAACCTCTCATTTGCTACCAAAATCCAACTTGAGGATATCTTGCTATTCTATCCATCTCACAGTCTTTATTGATCTTCATGAGGAATTTTCTTGGCAAACTACTTACTTGGCACGGAGAGGGGAGGGGAAGCACACAGAAGGGAGAGAAAAGCCATAGCAATTCCTCCCTAGACCAATGACTCCTAATTTTCCCTGTATTAAACACATTGATTTCTGAATATGTAGACTGGAGATAGAAAATCATGGCAGTGATAGGCCAATAATACCAGGGCCAATTCTGCAGCTTCTTAGTCAATCCTGAAGAGATAAGTCACCTTTTGTGCATTGGAGCTTTCTTCAGGATTTGGGCTGTTTTGTGCCATTTATTTTCAGGTATGAGCCTTTAGCCAAATACCCAGGTAGCAGGACAGGTCTTGTTTAGCAAGTCATCATAAGACTCAACTATAATTTTAAAGTAATGATGTTCAACACAGGTGAACCTTGAAAACATGGTGCTAAATGAAATAATCCAGACTAAAAAGAGAAAATATTGTATAATTCCATTTATATTAGTTACCTATAATAGTTAAATTCAAATACAGAAAATAGAATAGCAATTTCCAGGGACTGGAGAAGAAGTGAATGAAGAGTTATTATTTAATGGGTACAGAGTTTCAGTTTGGGATAATGAAAAATTTCAGTTCTAGAGATGACTAGAGGTAAAACTTGCTCAACTGTTAGTGAAAGGTAACTGTGGATGTACCTAATACAATTCAACTGTGTAACTAAAAGTGGTTAAAATAGTAAATTTTATGTTATGTATGTTTTATCAGACACACACACACGCGCACACACACACAGATAGAGAGAGAGAGAGAGAGAGAGAGAGAGAGTCATTATAAAGACATAACTCATCTGAAGTTTAAGATCTTACTTGGTATGTTAAAAGCCATACTATAACCTGAGCAAGTTTCTCTTTTTGTGCATCTGACAAAAGTAATCATTCTATATGGCAATAAGTGGGAATATTTGAAGTGCTAAGATATTATGTGTTTCACATATAAATATATTGCATTTGTTGGACAGAAAGAGGAGGAAGATTTTCACCCACTAAGGATTTAATTTTTGGATAACACATTACTTTCCTACAGCTGACATAATTACTCACAAACTGAGTGGCTCAAAACAATAGAAATTTATTCTCTCACAGTCTGGAGGCCAAAGCCTAATATCAAAGTTGTTGACTGGGCCACCTTCCTTACAGAAGCTCTTGGGGAAAATCTGTTCCTTGCAACTTGTACCTTTTGGTAACTGCTAGCAATCCTTGGCCTGTGGTTGCATCACTTTAATCCCTGCCTCTGCCACATCACATTCTTTTATCTGTGTCTGTCTCTTCTGTGCGTGTCTCTCTCTTGAATGGATGCTTTTCAGTGAAGTTAGAGCCCACCTGGATAATCCAGGATTATCTCCTCATCTCAGTTCCTTAAATTAGTTGCCTCCTCAGAGACCCCTTTTCCAAATAAGGTATATTCACAGGTTCTGGGGATTAGGATGTGGATATATTATATCTTTTGGGAGGCCACTATGCTGTCCACTACAGATGATTATATATGGATCGTAATTTCAAAAAATATTTCTAACAAAAATAATTTATTTTTAATGACATGGAAAATATTGCCATGGAAATTGCCTTTCAACTGGAACCTTCGCTTCCTCTCATGGCCTTCTATAACCTCTTTTCAACACAGCAGAAAGCATGATTCTTTTAAAACCTAAGTAAAACCATGTCACTTCTGTGCTGAAAGCCCTTCAGTGATGCCCATACTACCCAACCTCCAGTTTCACATAGCGTAGAAAGCCAGGCATTTGTGCATGCCTACCAGGCCCTACAAGAAGGTCTCCTGATTGCCTATATTTTATTTTTTCTAATCTCATTTTACTGTTAGTTTGCTGTGTCTTGGGCTTGGCAGGGAGCTTCCCACCTGTGCACTTGCTGTTACTTCTGCCTTGAATGCTTTTCCCTAAGATATTTGTAAAGCTTTCAAATTTTCTTTTTTTTTTTTTTCTTTTTTTGTTCCTGTCACCTCTTCTTACAGAGCTATTAAATTCCCTTCCTAAGTCTTTTCTCAAACATTACCTTCTCATTGAGGCTATGGTTGTCCGTTGTCCCTATTTACTTTATTTTTCTCCAAAATACCCATCACCTTTTAATATAGTATATAGTTTACTTATTAATTTTTTGTATTATACATCTCATCCCACTAAATAGAAAGGTCCAAGAAAACAGGGATTTTTGACAGTTTTGTTCACTACTGTATCTCTGTAGACAAAAAAAATGCCTAAGACACATGAGGTTCTCAATAACTAAATCTGTAAAGAACTCATCCATGTGTTCTTAATTCTATACAAATGTTGAAATGAGCAATTTTTGTTTTAAGATTATGAAAATCTGTATATATCACAATTTTGAGCACAAAGCAGATACTTAAAAAATACTGAATAAACAAACAAATGGCTGGATGTCTGGATAGGTAAGTGGACAGAGGGATGCTTTGTTGGCTGGCTGCCTGGCTAGATAGATACTGAGGAAATAAAACTTTTAAAACTCATAATATTGAAGCAAAAGGATGCATAGTAATGGAGACTGCACAGTATCGAATTCTCCTCTGGACCAGTGCTCTAGAAAAACTTGTGAGTATACAAATTAACAATAAAAATCGAAGGATGTTACCCATGTATACAAGTATATATATATATAGATAGATAGATAGATAGATAGATAGATATAGATATATAGCGTGTACCCTAATCCATATATATTATATATGTATTCCCATCAATTATGTTAGCGCAATACTATTTTAATATGGTATATATACACTTTACACATTTTCAAAAAAGATCTTTTTAATGTATGATATAAAATAAGAAGGCTGAGGCAGGAGGATAGCTTGAGGCCAGGAATTTGAGACCAGCCAGGGCAATATAGTGAGACCTTGTCTCTACAACAAAATAATAATAAAAAAAAAGCTGGGCATGGTGGCGCATGCCTGTAATCCTAACTACTAGGGAGTCTGAGGTGGGGGGATTGCTAGAGCCCGTAGTTCTGGGTTGCAAGGAGCTGTGATTGTACCACTCTACTCCAGCCTGGGCTACAGAGTGGGACTCTGTCTCAATAAAAGTAAAATAAAATAAAATAAAATCATCTAAATAAGATAAAAATAATTAAAACTTTTAATTTCCACACTGCATGCATCATGTTGCACAATACCTAAGATACATGCATTCCATTTCAGAAGCCATAAATCTAGACAATGAGTTTGGATGTTAGGCCCTTTGTCTACTCAAAATAAGCAAAGATCTGGCAAGGGTAGATATACATGAAAGAGGCAACTTTCCTGTCCTAGGACATGGAACAATTCACACCAGGGGTCTAATTAATTAAGTAGGAGTCCTTAAAATTTCTTTGTATCAAACTTTTTTGACAGTTTGATACAGCTTACAGACCTATCTCTTCTCAGAATGATCACTTAGATGCATTGAATAAAATACATAAGATTACAAAAAGTGATTTTATTGAAATAGTTATTAATATATTTCAATTGCTATCAAGTAAAATAATATATGTACTTCTCTTGATTAATGCATTAAATATTAATATCAATGGTGGGTATAATGAATACCATAATTTTAAAGTAGCAATATTTCAGGAAAAATATCCAATTGATACTGCTAATATTACTGTAAATTTTGCTCAAATTTATGTTTGAAGAACAGCTAAATTTTAATTTGAGGTTAGTGAAAATAAAGATGCATTTTTTGCATCCAGTTTATAGACACTTTATATTTTAGAGATGTTCAGCATCCAGGTTACAAACCTCAGAAGTAAAAACAATTTAGTGAGACTCCTATTTCTTTATGAAAAAGAAATTGCCTTAAGTGCAACCTTAATCAGTTTATTCATCATATTGTATATATTTATAATATTTGGTATTTCTGTAACATTAAAAAGTGTTATAGTTAAATATTTTAGATATACTGTATTGCTAAAATAGCAAATGCAGTTAATAATATTAATAATTAATACGTATATGTTATGATATTAATATTTCTTCTACATATGGCAGGAAAAACTTTAATTTTATAGTATAATTCTAATATTAATGACAAAAAATGAAAAACTCTACTGAGCTGGCATTATAGTTAGGGAATTAAAAAAGCAATTTTCATTTCAAAAAGCTCAATTATTTTTTCTAATCTCTCTCTTGTTTGAATATAATTTCTCTCTACCCAATTTAGGTTTTATTACATTTCTAAGTGTATATATTTTTTCTAAAGCTGAAATTAGCCTGTTGGGTCTGACGAATCACAGAAGATCATATAACTTTATACAATCGTATTACTAATCAACTTATCCTTTTTGGCTCATCTCCTCCAATAGCCTAAAGAAGACCAGAAGATGATTTTTGGGGAGAACCAAAAAGCCAGAGGATAAAGTTGGAAATGATTATGTAATATTTTCTCAAATATTATTCCATTATTTATTACTTTGAGAATTTCTTCATTGAGACTGAAAATATTTAAATTATCTGTAAGTCTCTTGGAAACAAAAGAAATAAAATTGCTTAATGGATCTTTGATGTTCTGGTCTATTGACCTCAAACAAGTTACCTAGCGCTCTGACATGCAATTTTCTCCTTTGCAAAATGGCAATAATAGAAATCCCCTCAAGATTTTATTGTGACAATCAACATTAGTGTAAGCTTTCTACATTGGAAACTACTTTATTACTCTTGTTCTTTTCACCATTATTAACTATTATAATTCATTTACTCATTCAATGAATATGGTTCAGTCTCTCTGTGTGGC
Organism: Avahi laniger; assembly: GCA_963575035.1. Taxonomy (NCBI): domain Eukaryota; kingdom Metazoa; phylum Chordata; class Mammalia; order Primates; family Indriidae; genus Avahi; species Avahi laniger. Next base: position 8,142 of record CAUYSK010005999.1, on the reverse strand, counting down.
AAGCACACCTTTAGATTCTGAATGTACAGCAGTGAACAAGCCACTTCAAGATTTCATTGTATTGAGGTTTGAAAGAAAGAGTTCAAGATAACTGGATTAGAAGATTGTTAGGTGTGGTCGTATGTCATGAATAGACAAAATGATAGTATGATGTAAGAGAATGAAAACAAGTTTTTAAATAAAACCTGCTATATTTATATTCACAAGAAAATTATTTTTCTTTGAATTTAAAAATGACTATTAATTTAATATCAGAGGAACATCAGAACTATGTATTAAATTCAATCCAAATGAATTTATTCTGAGAACATTTTCTGAGAAAGTGATAACAGTCAGACACTGTGTTGTTATACACCCTCATATGAAACACAAAATACTAAGAGGGAGAAAATAATGAGCCATAATAATATGAATTTATAAACTTAAGCAAGGAATTCATGAAGTTATAATATCAAAGAGAAGGAAGTCTAAATGCCTATGCAATTTGGGAAAGTAAACTTAATGTTTATTAACAACTTGTAGAAACACGTTAAATTATAAAAATAATATTACAAATATCAATGTTTTCAAGACTGTGGTATTTGTATAACACGGAGTACTACTCAGCCTTAAAAAAATGATGAACTACCTATAATATTATACTGGGTGGAGCTGGAGCCCATTCTTCTAAGTATCACAAAAGTGGAAAAGCAAACAACACATGTACTCACCATTACATTGGTACTAAGTGATCAACACTAATGTGTACATATGGGAAGTAACATTCACAGGGTGTTCGGCAGGTGGGAGATGGAGAGGAGGGGAAGGGTAAATTCATACCTAATGAGTATGGCACATGCTGTCTGGGGAATGAGCACGCTTGTTGGGCAGTGCAAAGGTAATTTATGTAACCAGAGTATTTGGTTATCCCCTTAATACACTCAAATAAAAAATTAAAAGATAAAAAATAAAATAAAATAAATATTCCCAAGACCTAAGCAACTTTTTAGTTTTAGCTCTTACATTTAGATCTTTGATCCATTTGTAGTTAGTTTTTTTATGTGGTGTAAGGGAGGTATTCATCTTCATACTCTCGTGTGTAAATATCCAGGTGTCTATCAATATTTGTTGGAAAACTATTCTTTCCTCACATAATTGTTTTGGCACCCTTATTAAAAATCAAATCATGGATGTATGGGTTTGTTCCTAGACTCTTAATTCCTTTCCATTGATCTATATGTCTATCTTTATGCTAGTACCACACTGTCTTAACTTAATCGAATTTCATATATTGGATCTATAGATCTGTATCATTTGACCTTACTAACTTGTTTATTAGTTCCAATTTGTATATGTGTGTGTGTATATGTGTGTGTTCCTTAGGATTGTCTATATACATGTGAGCTGAAAATAGAGAGAATTTTTTTTTGATCCTGGATGTCTTTTTTTTTTAAGTTGCTTTTTGTCTAATTTTTCTCCCAAGAATTTTCAATATAACATTGGATGTAAATGGTAAAAGCAGACATCCTTGTATTGTTCCTAATCTTAGGAGAAACTCTTTCAGTCTTTCAGAATTAAGTATGATGTTGGCTGTGGAATTTTTGTATATGATTTTTATTGGATTGAGGATGCTCCAACCTGTTGAGTTATTCCCAGTTTTATCATGAAAGAACTGTTAAATTTTGCATAATTCTTCTTCTGTCTATTTAGATGATCATGTGTTTTTCATATTTTATCCTACTGATATGGAGATAACTTTAATTGATGTTCAGCAGTCAAACTAATCTTCCATTCCTGAGATAAAGGCTACTTGGTTACGTTACATAATCCTTTTATATGACCAGATGGTTTGCTAGTATTTTATTGAGGGTTTTGCATCTTTTTAAAATGTCTTTATTTATTACATCAGGTAACACTGCCTTCATTGAATGATTTTGGAAGTGTTTCCTCATTTTCAAATTTTGGAAGAGTTTGTAAAGGATTATCATGAACTCATTTTTAAATATTTGTAAGAATTCACCAGTGAAGCTATCTGAGACTATCTTTTTCTTTGTGAGACTTCTCAAATATTAAATTTCTTTGATTTATAATGGTTTATTCAAATTTAAGTTTTTTCACATGTTTGTGTCTTTGTAGGAATTTCTCTCCATTTCCTCTAGTTATCTAATTTTTGACATAATACTCTTTATTTTCTTTTTATTTCTGTAGTGATGTTTCCTGCTTCATTTTTGATTTTAGTAATTTGAGTCTTCTCTATTTTTCTTGATCAGTTAAGGAAAAGTTTATCTTACATTTTTAATGCTTATTTTAATTTTTGCTCTTCTATTTCCAGTTTCTTAAGGTAGAAGATTATGTTATTTATTTGAGATATTTCTTCATCTTTAATATAGACATTTACAACTATAAATTTTTTATAAACACTGGTTTAGCTGCAACTCACACATTTTGTCATGCTATGTTTTTGCTTTTTTTGTTTTCATTCATCTCAAACTATCTTCTAAGTTTTCTTGTGATTTTTCTTTTATTCACTGGAATATATTGTTTAATTGTCACATATTTTTGAACTTCACCAATTTCTTTTCATTTCTAATTTCATTTCATTAGAATCAGAGAAAAATTTTGTATTATATAAATTATTATAAAATTATCGTGATTTTCATTGTGCCCATTCAGATGTTCTATATTGCAGAATGTTCCATATGCACTTGGTATGGGATGTATATTCTGCTGTGGTAACATGGAATGTTCTTCATACGTTTGTTAAGTCTAGGAGGTCTGTAGTATTTTTCAAGTCTTCTATCTTTCATTTCTTGTTATTTTTCATTTAGTTATTCTATCAATTACTGAAAGTGAAATCTCCAATTATTGTTGATTTGCTAATTTCTCTCTTAAATTCTCTCAGAAGTTTCTTCATGTATTTTTGAACTCCAATATTGGGTTCATATATATTTAAAATTTATATCTCTTCATAATGAATTAAATCTTTTATTAAAAATTTCTCTCTGTATTCTAATGACATTTTTATTTATATAAATTTATTGGGTATAAATGTGATTTTGTTTACATGCATAGTGGTGAAATCAGGGGTTTTAAGGTAATCATCACTTGAGTAATATACATTGTACCAATTAAGTAATTACTCATCATTCAGCCCCTCCCACCCCTCAACATTCTGAGTCTCCTTCGTCTTTCCTTCTACTCTCAGTGTCTATGTGTTTATACATGGATCTTTTCCATTTATGAGATCGGACAATTGTCTTTCACAGTCTAGACTTCCTCACACATTCTGTAATTTGTCCGTATGAGCTTATCTCCTGCAGAATTTATCTTCTCTATTAGTGTTCCTCCACATTTTCCCTTATTGGGGGCATTTCGTTATGTAATAGTGTAACCACTGCCTTTACATTGTCATCTAGTGTATTCTAGCTTTACACAAGATTGTAAAATCCCTGACATAGGATGATAATTTTTCACAATGAAATTAGCACAATATATGCTCTTTAACTATCTGTTTGAATTTATGGAGAGCAGCATGGTATAGGGGAAATAGCATGTGCTATGCAGATAGAAAAGCCTGGCTATGAAACATACTAGTCATGTTACTTAGGGAAGGTCATATAACCTTCTTTAGTTTTTATTTCTTCATATGTAAAATAGGGATAATATTTCTGACAGTGCAATACTGTAGAGTGGTAGAGAGATAAAGTGTAGAAAAAATACCAGTAAATTATCACAATATAATTGGTGCTTACTAATTATGACTAAGACACAGAATTATATGTCATGAAGATTGTCTGGAAAGTATCCAGCCATGTAATATGTTCTCACTATATTAACAATGGCTGAATACTTTCCAGACAGCTCTTGTATATGTGTGTGTATATATGTATGTGTGCATATGTATATATATGTATATATAGTTGATTTCATACTACATAAAGAGTTTCTATCATAAATTAAAAATCCTGTCCACTAATCTGTTTATTCAGTAGTAGTTGAACTGAGATATTAGTATTTTTCCCTGAACAGTTACACATACATATGCATAAATATACACATATATCAAAAAGGAAAATGGTAATTTAACGTGCCTTCAGTTTGACCCTATTTGCATACAAATAAGACAGAATTCCAGAGACTTTCTCTTTATATTAGAAAAATATTTTAATGAGTGTATTTGGTTATAAAAGATAAGTTCTTCCCCGTCACACCTAGATAGGGTATGTGAATGTGTGCGTGTGTGTGTGTGTATTGTATGCATTTATGCACATAGACAAAGAGAGGATACGATATTACAGATTAAAGGAACTTTTCCATGTTTTGGAACATTTAGAATACCAGTTTCAGCACTTACTAGCTTTTTGAGCATGTTTTTTGATCTCTCTGAGTTTCAGTTTGTCATCTATAAAATGAATTCAACACTAGCACTTATAAAGTTGTTCAGTGAATCAAAGGTAAAATGCTAACAAAACAATAAACACGTAATTCTTTTGTAAGCTATAAATAATTTTACAAGCTTAATAATAATCATCATCATATTCATGATATTAACATTTTGAAGAACACTGAATTCTTTACAGAACCCTAGGAAATACTAATATATTTATTTCTATGAAATTTTGACATTTGGACAAATGTCACTATTGCCATAGAATGGGGAAATTTGCATAGGCCTTGGAATCAAAGGGATTTAAATTTTTTACTGTTTATTTAAGCAAGTTATTTACTTACTCTGAGTCACGGACTATTTACCTAATGAGCTGTTGAGTGGATTAAAGTGCCAACACACAAAGATCTAGGACCAATACAAAATAATCTAGACCTTTTATTAGCACAGTATTATGAGAACATAAGGCCATATTACTTTTATGCAATATCAAGTTGGTAACTCAATAAGTCAATTTATGTTACTATTTGCCACTTTGCAATAGTTAATAGGTTGGTGCTAGTGATTGTGTGATGAGCATAATAATCTCTTTCCTCACTGAGTTTACTACTATCTAGAAATTGTGGCATGCATAAGGTTACAATGAGTTTTCTAGTGTTTTAATGTTCGCCTTTTTTTACAGTTCAAATTAATATCAATTTACTACTTACTCATTAATTTTCTCACCTGTTCGAATTCACTGGAAGGCAAAATGTATCTGGGGCTAAAGATTAAAAAAGAATTATGGGAGAAAGCTTTATAGTGAGAAAATCCTATCGCAATTTTTAGCTTTCTTTCTCCACACCCCTCTCACTCTGGTAAACTGGAAAAAGACCACAAACATTTGATTTCAGCAACAGAAAACTGTGTTCTCATCACAGGCCAACGGTATCTTGTGGATACAGATTGTGAATATAGGTGAAGTAATTTCTTTAACCTCCAATCTCCACTTTATAGACACAGAAGTAAGATGAACCAAGGCTCTGATTTAAAAAAAAAAATGAGTTAATGGCAAAATGGTATACAAAATGTAAATCTCCTAAATCCTATCTCATTTTTAATTGCTTGTCCAGGATGCTCAACAAGAAATAGTTTTTCTCTTTGTGAAACACACCAATGTTAACCATTAATTAAAATGTGTTTTAAGCAATGGAACTAACACAGGAGTATTTAATTGTTAGTATTCCTTCTACAGGAAGAGAATTTATAAAACTATCTCCTTTATAGAACAGGAGCAATGATGCATCAGTTCTGTGTAAATAGCACTTTGACAAAAAACTAATATAATAATTCATATTCAAAATACTGAAATTCTGTATTCAAATTGACTATATTAAGTTTGCAATCTATGTACCCTAAAGTCATCTTTATTTGCCCCACCATATGTCAGAAGTAAATAGAAGGTATATTCTTTTTGCAGTGACATTCTAAGACCTCAAAAAGTCTTGACAGAATTTTTCTGGGTTTCAAGAAACTCCTTTCTATCTAATTTGTGAAAGTTTATAACCACAAAAATTGGCTGATTGTTATCTTTGTTTAAAACTCAATAATAGAGATATCATATTGTGATCAAAATATATCCTATCAATGTAATAAGTATTTTGTTCAATTATTCTCAAATACCAAAGAAGAATCTGCTATAGGCAAGTAAAAAATATACATTGAGTTCTTCACTGTGTGAACTTTGGACAAGCTATTTAACTTCTCTGGACTCAGATACTATTAAACTTGCTTACAGTAAGAGAATAAAAGGAAATAATCAATGTCTTCAAATGAAATAATGTAAGTGGAGACATTTTGTAAATTTTAAGTTGACAATGCAAAATGTAGGCTTATTATATTGTGACTATCAAGGGCAATTGTATTTGTTGACCCCATTTAGCTAAGGTCTCTAAAGTGTACTCAGCATGACTTTATATTACATTTGTTAGAGGGACCAAAATTTACACAAACAAATAGAATATTCACAGTTATGTTCTTCTTCTTCTTTTTTTTTTTTTTCCAATTAATTATTGGCCAGTAGGGCATTTCAAGACAGAAGACAATGGAAAATGAAAAATTGTATCTGTCACAAAGAATCAGTCAGGCTAAAGTTAGGCTTAAAATAGGATCAGGCTGGTAGTCCCTGATGCATCCTCTTCCAACTTCCACTAACATACACAAAAAAGGCAGAAATTTTTGAAAATTCCCAATGTAGAAAACTGTGACTGACAATCAGCCAACTGCAAGAACGTGGGAAGGATTTTCTCTAGCTAAAAGCCTGTGAGAACTGGATTGAATATAGATAGCCTGCCGTGCTAGGCTACACTTGTCTGATTTCCTGAAAATAGGTTAGGAGAGATTTATTATCTTCTCTGTTGTCTGTCACTCTCATTAAAAACAAAGCAAACAGACAATCTAAAGCCTAAGGTCTGCAGAATTTGGGGAAGCTATCTGTTTTTGGTAGGAAGGCTGCCTTTAGAAATCCAAAGGCTGATCTTCGATCTCCCTTTCAGTGCAACCCTTTCTTCATCCAAAGGAACAGAGCAAATCCCAGTAAGCTGGACAGAGCTGAGGCACCTGTGACCAAGGCTAAACAATTCCATTCTGGGAGATAAACTCCCAGTTCTCAGCAGAATTATCTGGGAAACGACTCCTCGGCAGGATTGTCTGTGGGAACCCTGGAAATTCAGATTCCTTTTTCTCCGTTTGCAGAGGTTCAGAATTCAATGTATTTGAATAAGAGCCTGAAGACCCATATTTCAACACAGCTTTCAAGTGATTAGAGTAACAGCTCTGTGTGGCAGTCACTGACTAAAGAGCTCAGGACAGATACAATCAGCACACTTTTCCTTGATTCTTATGGACTTAGAAATCACAGTACCACTTTCTATATGCTTTCCATCTGTCACAAATGAGTTTTTCTTGATGATGAAAATTAGGTTCAATGTAGCAATTCTTCTGACTGCTTTTTCCACTTTGTCACCAGTAAAATTTTCAGCAGCATAAATGGAAAATTTATCAAAAATGTTTTAAGCAAGATGGGAATTTTCACTTTTCTGGACAGTTGAAAGTTCACTGCTATGCTATCATTACTATGTTAACTTTTTGGTGTCTCTCTTTGTAGTTACATTTACATCCTCTAGTTTTAGTCTAACTTCCGCCTTCAATTTGTTCTTTACTATAGAATGTGTACTCTGCTGACATACATTGCTACCTTCTTTTATTCTATTAAAAATATACTTTTAAAATAAGATAAGTCTTTCCATTGTATATTCCAATTAGATGTCATACTTCAGCAAATATCAGTGATACATTGAGGTTTTCTTTACATTATTGTGATAAAATTTCCTATTGATTTTGTTTATTGTCACCTTCTATATTTGATTAAAATCTGTGATTGCATCTGTGGCTTTTGCAAGATCCACTCTGATATACTTGCTTTGAGAGAATTTCAAAGACGTATATTTCTTTGAATAAGAACAGAATTGAGTAAACTCTGGAATTTAATATTTATTTAACATGAAAGCACTTGTAATTATCATAAGTCAACCTGTCATAGAAAGACTGTGCATTTTGGCTTTTATCAATAGGAGTGATCTTTGTTGTAAAATCCAATTGACTTTGTGATAAAACTGTAAGAGCTGTTTGATTTTTCAAATTACATCAAAACTCCGATTCCATCATTATAGAAATGTGAAGAAATTGACATAATATCAACCAACTTATTAAGCACAACTTAATTAATAAAAATAATT